>MU227273.1:894512-915356 GCA_018584345.1 Thuja plicata
AAAGTGATGAAGGTATTTTTCTGGGGTATTCTACCAAGAGCAAATCTTTTAAATGTCTAATCAAGGCTTCTAACAAAATAGTTGAAAGTGCAAATGTGAAGATTGATGAATTTGCAAAAAATAATGACCTGGAAAGCACAAAAGAACCAGAAGACTACAACAAGTTTTTATATTGTGAAGAACCCATAACTCTACCCAAGCAACATTGCTTAATTCCAGACAAATAGAATGTTGCAACCGATGGTCAGAATGTTGTTACCGACGGTTAGGATAATGATCAAGATAATGTGCAAGGTCATGAAGATCAAGCTGATACACAAAGAGTTGTACCTGTACTTGCAAGATATGTAAGAAGGAACCATCCAGAGGACCAGATCATAGGAGATAAGAAAGCTGGTACAAGAACAAGAAGTAAGTCTTTAAACTCAAATTGCTTAATTTGTGAGTTTTAACCAAAATCTGTCAATCCTGCACTAGATCATGAAGAATGGATAAGTGCTATGAATGATGAGATTGAGCAGATTGATAAGAAAAAAACATGGTCACTTATGCCAAGACCAGATGACAAGAATGTCATTGGTACTCAATGGATATTCAGGAACAAGCTGAACGAGAATGGAGAAGTCACAAGGAACAAAGCAAGACTAGTATGCAAGGGGTATGCACAAGAGGAAGGTATAGACTATGGAGAAACCTTTGCACCCATTTTAAGGCTACAAGGAGTAAGAATACTACTTTCTTATACTACATATAAAGGATTCAAAGTATATCAAATAGATGTAAAGTAAACATTTCTAAATGGAATACTTGAAGAAGAGGTATACATTAAACAACCAGAAGGGTTTGTGGATCCAGACAAGATAAACATGGTATGTAGAATTCAAAAATTCTTGTATGGATTAAAACAAGCTCATAGATCCTAGTATGAATGACTTCATTCCTATCTAATAAGTATTGGATTCATAAGGACTAGTGAAAACAGTAATCTTTACTTAAAAGAAGATACTGATACTAACACTTTGACTACTGAAATATTTGTTGATGACATCATATTTGGTTGCAATGATATGCTATGCAAATCATTTGTTGATGAGATGAGAAAAGAGTTTGAGATGTCTATGTTTGGAGAGACCAAGTTCTTTCTTGGTCTACATATCATTCAACAAAGTGAGGGTATTTTCATTACACAGTCCAAATACATCAAAGAGGTCCTGAAAATATTCAAGATGGAAGATTCCAAACCTGTTGGAACACCGATGGCTACTGGATGAAAATTAACGAAGGAAGACAAGACAACAGAGGTAAATCAGACTTTGTATAGATAAATGATAGGAAAACTCATGTATGCTGCACACACTAGACTAGATATTGCACATGCAGTAGGAATTGTTACTAGATATTTTGCTAACCTCAGGGAATCACATATGACTATTGTGAAAAGAATCTTAAGATATCTAAAGAATACTGAGGAATTTGGCTTACGGTATAGAAGAGAAGGAAAATTTGAACTAAAAGTGTTTACCAGCACTGATTGGGCTGGAAATCTTGATGACCGAAAGAGCACAACTGGAGGAGCATTCTTTATGGTGACAGAATTGTCACATGGATTAGCAAGAAGCAAGGATGCATCTCTCCATCTATTGCAAAACCAAAATATGTTGTTGCTGCTGCAAATTGCTCAAATATTGCATGGATCAAACAATTGCTGGAAGGTATGCATATGCAGATCTTAGAACTAGTGATTATCTATTGTGATAACACCAGTGCAATAAACATTTCCAAGAATACAGTCATGCATGCAAAGACTAAACACATTGCAATCAAGTATCATTACTTAAGAGAACAAGTTCAAGAAAAAGAGGCGATACTTGAGTATGTGCAATCAAAAGAATAATTGGCTGATATCTTCACCAAGCCGCTACCCAAGGATACATTTGAGTACTTGAGAAAAAGACTAGGGGTCAAACCCTTGTCTACCAGTCAGTAAAGGATTGCAGGCTGCATCAGCCTATATATTATCAAAATATCATTCATATTGATGCAAGCAAAAAGATGAACTTCAAAGCTACATCTGTATACAGAAAGGTATATATCAGAACTGAGCACCAGAGCATATTGTTGTATTGCTAATGGATAAGGGAAATTCAAGGAATATATTATGGATAGAAGAAAATAATTTTTTGACATGAATGTCAGACATTTGTAAAATATTTGTTTGGCATTTTTGTCAAAGGGAGAGAATGTATCCATATTATCACAAGAAATTATTCATTATCAGATTACTCCAAACAGGGAGAGATCATATCCATAGGTAGAGAATATGTATGAAGGAATCATATACAAAGGGAAAGTTGCTGACAAGAGACAGAGACATCAAAGAAGAAGAACAGTCAAAAGAGATAAATTGACACAAGAAGAGAATGCAACACATTAGAACAAGAAACACAGAAAGCTGCAAGAATCAAATATAAGCTAACACAAAGCTTACCGACGGTCAAACATTTTTATCGGTTATCAAAGAAAATTGTTTGGTAATCTGATGAATCTCAACTGTTATATTCCATATTGTATTAGAAATAGTATAGTGTGATAATATAGTATGTTGCTATCAATGCCAAAGGGAGAGATTGATGACATGTAACTGATTGAATGTTTGATAATGTTAAGTTGAAGATAATGCAAGGCATTAAATCAGTTAATAGTTTGTATTGTCATTGATGTCAACTTGATCTAATCTATACGGTCATGTACATAATGCCAAAGACTTCAGAGAATCAATGGAACAAATATTATGCTTTCAACAATGCATAAAATTCAAGTATTCACTAAGTGACAGACAACATCGATGGAGTACACACCATCGATAAAGGCAAAGAAAAAAGGTCATAGTGATACCTGACGAGCAGAAGATAGTATTGCCCAACAAAGAAAAATCATAGTGATACCCGACAAGCTGAAAATAGAGTTGCCCGACGAGAAAAATCCAATGATGCCCGACGGACAGAGATCCCGAAGCTGACTAGAGTCACACCAATGGAACTGGCAGTTATCACCGATGACTAACTGCAGAGTTGACTGATAGAACAAAGAGTTCAGAAAATGACAAAATATCTAGTTGGTAGAGCTTAAGGATAGACTTAACTAGTTGTTTTATCTGTTTTATTCGACCAGAGTTAAGAAATTGATTTAAAGAAGATTTGTACAGTTGGCAAGAAGATAACTATGAGATAAATCAGGATTTATGCTTTAAACCAGATTGGTTGGATTGTTGTTCATGCCAAGAATGAAGAATCAAGAAACAGTGAATATCATGTCTATATAAGAGACAAGCATAATTCATTTTCGTAATCACATACACGGGAAGGGGAGTGAATAGAAAGAGGATGTTGAAGAGAAACTGATGAAGAAGAACTTCATACAGTCCTGATCAATCAAGTTGAAGGAGAGCTAAAGAATTCTGCAGACACCGACGAATAGTGAATCACAGCATCACAGAGCAGAAAGTGTGGAGCGCAAAGAATTGAATTGATACATTGATCAGAGAGGTAATGTACTTAAATAGATCTAAAAATCTACAATTCAAGTTGCATTAGAAACAGGTCATAATGTTTCAGTTTAACCATTGAAGCATCAAGTCTCTTAACAGAGCAGGACTTAACAGTCTTTTATATATTGAGGTACATCCCAAGGAGTGCCAAAAAGGTTGATTCATGAAAGTAGCATTGAAATTTCCTAAAGCCTATAGACAGTCTAAGAAGGAGGCTGATTCAAGGATGGTAGAAAAATTTGTTTAAAGCCTATTGACAGTCTAAGAAGGAGGCTGATTCAAGGATGGTAGCAAATAGATGCCCGATACTAAGTGACAACCTCTATGTATAAAATCCTCTAACAAGGTCACACCTAACAATGTGTTTGTAACCTTTAACAGGGTTGGCTCCTAATAGGGCTCACTTCAGAAGAGTGAAAATTTGGGGTACTAGTCCCAGTGGTTTTTTCCCTTAACAGGGTTTCCACGTTAAAATCTATGTGTTATGTGTGTATGGTTATTACTTTACTATTTTAAATTTCACATATGCATTTATGGATTGATTGGTATACTCTTCATATTTAGTGAGTGTCGGTAAATAGTTTTACTACTTATTGGTAATCAAGGAGAATAAGGACAGACAAGGAAAACCAACAGACAGTTAAATCTTTATTAGTATTTCATGGCATGCATCTTGTAGGGACTTAATAATCTGAGGTTTATTGATTGGTGGTTAAAGTTTAAAGGATAATTTTTGAAGCCACTGATTCACCCCCCCTCTTAGTTATTACTAACAGACACCACCTAATTTCCCCCTTTTCTCTCTTCTTCCTCTCTTCTGCCTTTTTTTTGAGAAAGTTCCACAAAATTTATTTTTTCTGTTATTTTCTCGAGGGGACATCATCTCATCTCCCACCATAATTAATTTTCTCTCTAGCACATCTTATTTTCTTTTTTCTTTGACGCGACGCCGTCTCCAACGCTGCATCAAAGAGGGGCAAAATGTAGACATCTAAAAACGTCATTGTATTAATTTAATTAATATCCCTATAATATTATAGTTAATTTTAATTAATTGATTATATTTTTTATATTCTTCTATCTATTTAATTAAATATGATTCACCTTCTATAGTATTTAAATTTAATTTAAATACCACCCCTTTCTAATGTATTTAAATTTAATACATGGCCTCCATAAATCCCCTTTTAAAAAAATTAATTAATTTATTCCTCACATTTTCTAACAATCTTCTAAACCTTTATTAATTTAAATTTAATTTAAGTTAGTCTTAAATCCTACCTAGAAACCCACCCTACCACCCATCACACTCACCCTAATAAAGTTACTTGCTAATTAATCCTACTTATTAGGATAAAAAGGTGACCTTTTTAGTGCTAATGAGTTACTCACACATGTGTGAGCAACCCATCCCAAGAAAGCCACCCAACTTCCTTAAATGTGGACACCTTTTTGTCTCCCACTCCTTTCTCCAAGGTTTTCTCACACATGTGTGAGCAACCTTGAGCCACTCAAACCTTAAAGGCTTGATTTTGACTTTTGTATGACATGTCCTTTTTCTCTTGTGTCCTCCATGTGGCATCTATGTGGATTCCACATGTGCTCCACCTCATTCGAGCCCTTCCCTTCCCTCCAAAAATCTATAAATATAGGCTCTTGCCAAGAGCAAAGCATCCATTAGTTTTGCATTGTTATCATGTTACTTTCATTTTAAGGTTTTCTTTAACCATTCAATATTTTAGTTCATTTCAAGTTTGAATCATCTAGACATTACATGTTAGGATAATGGAAATGATTCTTAACTTCTCTTAATCATGCATACCATTCTAGCTTAGTTTTACATTTGCATCATCATCTTGGTGAAGGTTTGAGAAAAGTTCCTCATACTTGTTCTTAAGCTCTTTGTCATACTCATTAGCTTGCATTTTAGTCATGATCCAATCATAGTGGGATTTAGTTTATTGTGTTGGGAGAGAACACCTACATTCCTCTCTAAGATAAAATCAACAAGGATTGGGTGCACTTGTTTGGCTCATCGAAGGTTATGGTGGAAGCTTTTGTTTCAATTGTATTTTTGATATGTTAATATGATTTATATGCTCTAACATTTGCATGTCTAAGCATGAGCCCAACATGTAGGTTTTCAGCATACACACTACCAATATTCTCCACTTCTTACTAATTATTCTTTTCTGGCATCATTTCATCTAACATTCATCATCTTCTTTCAAGAGATTATTCATGTCTTTCTTACATAAATAATCTCTCGAGTAGGAATCATTTACCTCTTTATCACCTTTTTCCCACTGGGGCATTATTTTTATCAAATTATTCTTTGAAACAACACCTAAAATACATTGTATCAAAGAGGGGAAAAATGTAGACACTTACAAATAGCCTATTTCTTTAACGCAATGACATTACTAATATTCCTCTTTAATTTATTTAATAATATTTATTATTTAATAAATTGTGGCTTTCTACCATATTCTAAGTGGTAGGACGCTTATTTGTCATCATTTTAATAACCTCTTGGTAAAAGTCTAGGATAGTCTTTTGTGCACTTTGTTCCTTATTACAATCTGTTTCAATCCATAAAAGACTTGGTTACCATTTGGTTTAGATCAGTGGCATGCAACCACGTGAACTTTAGTTTATTGGTTTAGGGTTTTCATAAACTTTGGACACACATAGATGAACGTTAATTTCTTTCCAAAATCCTATGTACTTATATGATAAATCTATAGTTACATTTTAATAGATAATTAACCATTTGGTGAATGGGTTTGTGTGCATGCTATGTTGTATGTATGTCATCTTGTTCCTATTTAAACATTTATTATGTAGAACAGTTTGTTGAAGGAAGCCAGACCAAGTACACATCTGTATGCTTATCCAATGAAACCAAGTCCTGCAACTAAATAAAAAAAATAATGGAACCAGTTTGGGAATATAGTTGGGGACAACCAAGGGAAGATTAAGTCAGGATGTTGTTCCTAATTTTGATAAAATCTAGGAAGTAGTGGGAAGCTGAATTTGTTCTTCATGTTTGTTGAAACAATTCTTGTTCCTATTTGTATGGATGAATTTACTCCTACTTCTTAGTTGAAATAATGAATCCACCTATTCTCTTGGTGTGATCAGTTAGTAGTTAGATACCATGTTTTATAAATAAGCTCCACTCTCTTATGTGAGAAGGAGGGCATTAGTTAATTTTGTTATACTAGATTTAGAGATATTGTATTTTGTTCTGTTTTTCCAGTTTCACAAATACAATTATACTTGTTTTCATATGAATAAAATAGTGAAGTGTTGAAGATCCATTTCATGTAATTGAATTTTGGATACTCATCCAAGGGGGCCAGCTACTTGGTGAGTAATCCTTGGTAGTGTTAGTTTTATTTCCTATAGCTCGTGGTTTCAATTCTAGTGTTTATCTATTACTATAGCCAAAGCGGGCATAATAGTTAGAACATTTTGAATCAAGAATTAAACATTTTTCCTCAGCATTAGTATTTCAATTGAGTTAGTTTCCAAGTATTTACTTCCTACAGTAATAGATTAAGTTTTCTTTCAACTCTTTATTTCTTGCAGCTTCATAGCTAGTGTGGCTTGAGCAGGCACTTAATATATATATCTTGCAAACCTATTTCAAGTAATATGTCCATGGATTGATGATTAAACAAGTCTTCATAACAAGGAGGATAGTTGCTCGGATAGGATGTCCAATCCCTTCGTTTGGTCAAGAACCTAGTTAATGATCCCTTTGTGAAGTCAAGCACTAAGATCAAAATCAGTATTTCCCTTTAATTTCATAATTAAGTAATTTTAATTAATTAATTTAATTTTTCAATGTCTAATCAATACTTCATCACCTATTTGTCTATAAAATAATTAAACATTATTTAATTATTCCATGTCTCCTTATAATTAAATAAATAATCAAATTTAATTAATGTTCCCCCTTCACTAATTATTACATTTATGTAATAATTATATCAAATTCTATCTCATGATTAAATAAATGATATTTATATAATTAAATTAATTATTTCCCTCTCATGATTAAATAAGTTATATTTATTTAATTAAACTAATAATTCCTCTCATAAATAAATAAGTAATTATTTATTTATAAAATATCCCCATATGTGCAAATAAATAATTTATTATTTATTTAAATAATAAATATCCTCCTAAATCCTAACTCACACTCATTTTGAGTTAGCTTTTCAATCACAACTCTTCACGCCATAAATTTCTCTCCTAACTCAGTCTCATATTCCACCTCTTCAGTCAATCCCCTCGATCAAGGAAGTCAATTAGAGTTGAACTCTCACTCACTTGAGTTAGCTCTTCCACCTCATTTAGTCAATCCCCCAATCCTTGGAGTCCAACATAGTTGAACTGTTACTCACTTCAAGTTCAACTCCTCAATCATAGTCAATCAGTCCTTCAATCACGGAATCTTGGTTGGAATCCTGAAAATCTTATAACTAGAGAGCCAAACCTTTGGTTTTGGTAACCACAATTGCTTTGACTTCTTATGCTGGCATACAATCGAGCACTCGTTTCTGAGAGCCCACATTGCATAAAGAAGGA
Organism: Thuja plicata; assembly: GCA_018584345.1. Taxonomy (NCBI): domain Eukaryota; kingdom Viridiplantae; phylum Streptophyta; class Pinopsida; order Cupressales; family Cupressaceae; genus Thuja; species Thuja plicata. The sequence continues at coordinate 902,662 of MU227273.1, forward strand.
GAACAACAAGGAAGGACTACATGGTTCACATATTCATTTTTTTAAAAATGATTTCATATTATTAATCGTTTATACTTTCTATTTATCTCGATTTATTTCTTGATATTGGGAATACTAATTACTTTAACAATCTCTTTGTGGTTGAGATTGCAGTGTTATTGCAGGATTCTATTATACCCAATTACACTACGTATGTATTATCCTAAGTGAGATTAAGTAAAGCGTGTAATTAGAGAATAATTAATTACAATAACACTTTCTAATCTGCATTAATTTAATTAAAAAAGTAAGCTTTATCATAAAGTATCAGAATATTAATTATAATTAAACTAGACATAAAATAATTTTGATACATAAAAATCTAATAGTAATATACTAATTTATATTTATTTTAGATAAGAATTTATCAAATTATCTATCAATTTTACAAATTATTTATTTGTTACATTTTATTCTTATATTTTTTACATATACTCTATTGATGTCTGCAACTTTCCAACTTTATGCAATATCTAACGATGGCATTTGCAGCCCCCATTCAGACCCTCAAACTCAAGTCAACAGGGAGTCCCCTCTTGGGTTGCACTCTACTAATATTTTTTGGGCGTTCAACATGATCTAACAGCTTAGGTGAATGTTTGAAATTCATATTTTCCCTTAAACCCCTAGTATGTGATGCCCTATGGAACAACCCCTGCAACATGCAAGCAATCATTTATTGGATTTCAAGGCAACTTTATGCCAATAAGATCTTGTTTTGGATGGAGGTGCCAACATTTTTTCGCACAAAAAACCCCTCTTATTTTCATTCTACAAATCTCTCCTCACCTCATAGTTTTGGGTGCCAAAGTCCTCCCTTTTTTGTTCACTAGTTGGCCTCTATTTTGGAAATTTGAATGGAACAATTTTCCTATGATAGAGAGGAGTACCCTCAAGATCATTCCCTTATTGCCAAGTTTATGTGAACTTGATCGAATCTCCAAAATCTTCATACCTAGATAAGCAATAACTAGAAAGAATTTTTGAAGGAGTAAATTAGCATTTACCCTTGTGCCAAAGGATTTTTTATTATGAAGTTTGATTCTCTAAAAGACAAGGAACTGATTCTAAACACCAAGCCTTGGTTTTTTCAAGGAGAATTCTTTGCATCAATCCTTGGTTCCCTTCCTTTAATCCATGATATGAGACCTTCTCATTTGCATTTCTATAGGTGTGATTACCTTATCTTCTCGTGTAGTTCTAGGAAATAATTTCTTAAAAGCTAGTGACAATGGCTTGGGAAAATATTGTAACATTTCAAAAGAAATAATCAACTACAAATGCTCCACATGTACTCACCTATGCATTGAAATAGATCTTTCCAAAAGGCTTCTAGCAGAGATTTCCTTGACTGTAGCTAATATATGTTGGAGAGGAATTGTAGATTATGAAAGAATTGCTTCCAGATGTAGGAATTGTTTGTCAATAGACCATTCTACCTCCCAATGTAGAAAGAAGGATTTTTTTAATGAGAGTTAATTCCTTAAACAATTATCCCACCTAGTAGGTGGGGTGGAATCACACCATTATTTTATTCCTCCCAAAATAAAAAAAATGATTTTGCTCCCACAAATGCACTTTAAGAAGTTGATCCTAAGTGATGTGCACCCCTTACACTAGATCTACCTAATGGGACCTTGCAAGAATGCATTACAAAAATATATATTTATGAGGGCTCTTTGATCTCAACAAATAATCTAGTCACTCGACCTAAAAGTCATGAGATATCTTCTAGTTCCATTGTAGATATAATGGTCATACAAAATGGTGCAATCTAAACAAACAAAAATAACCAAGATTTGGATCTCTCATCCAAGGACATGGATAGGATTGGATAGAAGTGAAATGAAATAAATCTTCACCATTAAAACTATCAAGAAAAGGGGAAATAATTCCTCTAGACAAGCATCAAATATTACTTGGGTCTTGTATGAAAGGGAGAATTAGTGGACACAATGAAAACATCTCTGTATAAGGGCCCCCCTAGATCACAAATAACAAATTAACACTTAGCTATATTTTTTTAGTTTTTTTAAAAGAGATATTTTGACCATATTTGTGTTGTTTTTTAGTTTTTTTAAAAGAGATATTTTGACAACACATATTTGTGTTGTTCTTTGTTGCACCCCTTGTGGTGTGGGCATGTATTTAATTTTATTGGATCTTTAATATAAAGGGAGTTGTCCCCTTGGTAGTACTTACCTAATATATATTGATACCGAGAAAAAAACCCCGCTACTAGAGATTCTAAAAAATCTTTCAAGCATCCAAAAATTTAAAACCTCCAAAATTGGAATATACATGTGAAACCCCAGGATAAATATCTTGAACAAACACGGGCTACTCTAAAACCTAAAAAAGAAACAAATCTTTGTTAAACTTGCCAAAAAGACTTGCAGATAATAACAAACATTAACCATATACAAATTTCAATAAGATAAATCCTATCCTATATTTCCAATTTGTGCAAGATGAAGTAAAAAAGCTAAATATTTATGAGCTTTACAAGAGTTACCTTTCTTTATCAAAGATGAGTGTTTTTGTCGGTAGAGGGAAGCAAGGTTGGATGACATATATGATTAAGCAGGAAATGAATTGCCCAAAAAACCTTTGAAAAGTAATTGATAACTTGTTTACCCATGGAACCTCCATGAATTTCCATTGCTCGCTCATATAATTCCACTTTTTGTGAGTCAACTCTTTTTATTTGCATCATATAGCATTAAGAAATTCTTCTTTTTCTTCCAAAACAATTAAAAAACAATGTAAACAACAAACTAGTAAGAATCTATCTGACTACTTATATGTTTCTCATTTTTTTAGTTTCTCTCTCTTAGCTACATTCTGAAACCAACAAAAGACATTCTTGCCTCCCACAGGACCATGGAAGCGCAACTCTTGTCACTTCCACCTTGATATATTTTGGATATTCAAATTGGATGAACAAATTCCATGTAGGGCACAGTAGTCAAGAAAAGGGGAGGGAAAAAAGAAAATCCCCAAGCCAAAATTTAAAAACGTTTCATCTTTTCTAGGGAAAAAAAATTACAGACATTTCTTTGTGCAAGAAGCATGCCATATGTCGTTGCTAATAAGGAAGAAAAAATTAAATATGTTGAAATAATCCAGAAGGGATTTGCTAACAGAGTTGTCCAAATCCCAAATTCCTATCACCTATTCCCCATTTGAAATAAAAAAGGATGAGTGTAAGAGTTTACGAATTAGAGCCAAATGAAACCCAAATTTTGTGAACAGTAGAAGAATAGGAAAAAAAATAGCAATGAAATCAACTGACAAATGAAGCATTATCCATGACAAATCCTAATTGGAGATTCTTCAATTTCATAGTAAAATGAAGCTAATACAAACTATTTTTTATGCCTCCATGCAAGCAACCTACACAAGCAAAATTAATCAAAATAATAAAGAAACCCTCCTTTCTATATTTTCCTTAAAGACTGGGGTTCTTTATGTTGCCCTAGATTCCAATGGAATGAAATGAGTTAGTCCAACGGTTGAGATTTTTTACACATTCCATAAGAGTTGACTTTTGGAAGAGTTAAATAAGTTAATTATTTAAAAACTAATTAATTATATCCGTGGAAAGGTTAAGTGAACACATTAAATATAAAGGAAAATACAATAAAATATTAATTTTCTACTATTCATAAACTTGTTTTCACCTAATTAATATTTTAAAAATGTTCATTTCAATATTAAAAATGTAAATAATAAGAAATATTTATAATATGAACTCTTTAAACATGATATTTCATAAACAACTATAATAACAAAAATATAGTCCTTAAAATCTGCTCATATGGCCTAATTCATTTTAGTCAATGAGATGGCTGATAAATTTTTTTATAAATTAGAAAACTTAAACATTTGTCATGTTTTCGCCGTCCGGATGATAAAATTCTAAAAAAAAATTATGTAAGGAAATTGTGTGTAGATTTTGATGGATGACAAAAGTTCTGCTATTGGTGTGAGAATTATATTTATTCCAAATTGATTTGAAATATTACGTGAAAACCTGTGTCGGTGGAACAAAAGAGGTTGTTAATACATTGGATTAATTAAAAATATATAAAATTCTGTTGAGATAATATCGAAGATTTTAAAACGAGCGAAAAAACAAAAATGGTTGGTAGGCGTGCGTGAAGTCGGTGGCGACAATGAGATGTTTATCCCTTCGCTTGTCGGGAGTCGTGAAAGTCCACTTGGATTAATACGTCCTCAGTCAGTTCAGAAAACGTGTGTACATTGATGTGGCCGTCCCTCATATTTTACATGACATTTTTGTTTTTGGGTAAAATACTTGAGTAGGAATTCTTTTAGTATTGTTTTGGATTAAATTTTTTTAGTATTCCAAATTGATTAAAAATATATTTTGATTTATGATAATTTATTTATGGTTTGAGTGCAATTTAGTGATGGTTGTAAAATTTGATTTGAAATATTGATGATTTTTCTAAAATTATAAAAAATATTCTTATTTATATATTTTTTAATATTATATTTAGATCTTCTTGTTGGTTATAGAATTATAGGCAACAATAAGGTGTTAACTCATGATTACTTTTTGTCATTTTAACCAATTAAAATGTAACATTTTTTTTAATAATATTACATTCTAATATTTCATGAAATTTAAGAGTAAAATATTTAACATTTCTAAATTATAAAATTATTTATTAAAATAAATTGGGTAATATGAGGTGGTTTTGTTGAGTTGAGTTTAGGGATGAATTTAAATTAGTATTTTTAGGATATTTAAAATAGTTTTTTAAATAGAATTTTTTTTAAAGAATTATTTAAAATAAAATAAAATGTGAATGACACTTTGGAGTTGGTTTTCTTTCCTTTGTGGTTTGAAAAATCTTTAGGATTTGGTTATATAAAAAGTTACTTTTATTAAAAAATTAGTGATGGGTTATATTATATGATAGTTTAGAATTTTGTGTAATTCTTTTACAAATTCTAATAATTATTACGTCGTAGGCATTTCCATCTTGGAAAGCCTCAGCCTGTTTTTATGCATCTACGGTTGGAAGTGTTGGAGAGGCCAATGACTACCATTTAAGTCATTTGGCCCGTTCGTCGCTCGCTTTTCACCCGTTGTCCCTCCCCAGTTGTCCAAGATGAAATCTTTTTTCTTTCCCCAGCTGTCCAAGATGAAATCTTTTTTCTTTTCCAAAAAAAAGTAACAAAATGACAAAACCTAAGTGTGCCATTTATTCTGTCTGAGGAAACTACAAACCTAGACTGCGCCCATATTTTCAGCTAACCATGTGCTAGATACAGTTTCAAAAATTGACCTGACACATAACAGCTAACAAAGAACTCTGCTCCAAGAGCAGTAAAAATTAACTACTTAAATACTGAAGTTCAGAGGCTTTGAACAATTTGAAGTAACATGATTATAAACATCTTGCATCTACCATAAACAATATGTTATTTAAATAAAACAAAAATTCTAAACCACAAAAACAAAGAGGTAGTAGCATATTATACAATATTTTTTAATTTGATTGCCATATTATGACAGGTACCTCCAGAAAGCAGGGCCATCTTTAGAAAGAAGTAGAATGCGGGATCCTACATAATCAAAAGAAGAGCATTTCAAGTCATCTGGTCCTATAATTTCCCTCATTGCTTTTGTTCTTAAATGATCATTTTCCCTACTTTGGACAATATCTTCCCTGCATGCATCAAATATTGACAACCCACCTCCATTGATAGCCATTACCAAATTCGTAGAGCCCCAAACTTGAGGAACATAAGACTCTTCAAAGTGGACATTGGACTTTGTGAGCATATACACACATGCAGGTTTCCCTCCCCTAATTGACCAATGATTCACTCAACATTAAACAACCATCTTCGAAGAGAACCTGGGGGTAACAACCCCAACAAAAATCAAATCACCCTGAGCAAATACAGACTGCACATTTTCCCCAAATCTTGGGATTTTGAGGCCTACTCCAGAAGGCACACGGAAGTCAAAGACATTAACTGCATCTTGAGTGCAAAAGAGTCCACCATTGCCTTATGATTCTGCAGAACTTACCACATACAATTATGATATCGATGCGTATCATAAAAGGAAACCTAGCAAAATTGTCGGCCCTTGCTTCAAGATGGATAGCAAAATTGTCAGGCCAGAGGCATGACTAAATTTAAATCAATACAATTTATATAACTAAAGAATATCAGGAAATTGCAGGGGTAGAGGCTCTACTGAATTTAAATCAATATAATTCATTGATATCAGGAAACTACAGGGGTAGAGGCATGATATTAATGGAAGTAAGGTCTTCAATATCATTAGGGAATATCATTTCTGGAAAATAATAATCCAGATCTATGGAGAATGCACCGACAACGTCATGGATATGATTTGTATCCCTCTCTATTTCTAGGAAAGGGCCATCCCAACAAGGAATCTGTGCATTTACATCTTCCAAGGAGCTCTCTATGGAGGAAGATTCATCTTTATCATTGGCTCCAAATTCAAATACATTCCCATTTTCAGATTCAATCCGAATAGAAAAATAAAATTATACCTCTGTCGTACACCACCAGTGCACTCAGCATCTGTGTTATGCACATGAAGAGCTGACACCTTTCTACCTGGAAAGACAACACGATGCAAAGATTGAGGGTCCAGAGAAATGACATCCCAAAGGCTAATAGATTTAGTTTCTGCTACAACAACCTTGCCTTTATTTCTCCATTGCAATGGACTAGAATGATTCATGTTAATTACATTCCTCTGTGTCTCCCATTTCATCAAATGATCACCATTGCAGATATCATAAAAAATAACCATCTTTTGAGCATTGGCAGTAGCTACCAAGAGTGGCCCACATGGCCTATACCACCAATGCTGATATTCAGGCACAACATTTGAAAAGCAGGACTTTGTCCTTAACAAACTCATCTGCGTGGAAACAGAAGAAAAAGAACTTGATGGGAAAGTGAAGAGCTCTACTTCAATATGATATGCTACAATCTCTTTGTTATAGAAATACCATGAAAATGGCATGTGTTCTCACTCATCAAAATCCTAATGTATAGGGCAATCTAGATTTCCTCCGAGCTCCTATACTCAATTTAGTTGAAAACCTTTATTTTCGTACCACCAACATTGTGTGCTATTAGGAAATGTGTTGACATGTAGCTATACACGTGGATTGCATGCATATGGTAAGATATAGCTTTGCCATGTTTAGATACACCTGCGCATATTTTGTTTTGGGTTCCATGGAATTAAATGAAATCACTGTTTCCTATGTACAATTGCCTGCCTCTTACACGACTTTCTTAAATTTTAGTTTCATTATAGTTTATACTCAGAACTATAGGGAAGGGGTGACCTAAACCAGTGATTAGAACATTTCATTATTGAATGGAATCATTTCAAAATTCAAGGAAGGGGCTGACCTAAACCAGCGATTAGAACATTTCTTTATCGAATGGAATCATTTCAAAATTCAGAGGAGAGTTAAATGCTATAGTTTTTCATTCTTTGTGCTTAAATGAGTTAGTTAATTCTAAAATTAAAATTGGAGTTTCAAATGTGTGAGAGGCATAATATTATATTGAAAGCATCAGGGGAGCATAGGTAGGTACCTATAAAAATTGAGAGTATGTTTCATTATCATTGGGTAGCATGTAGATGGGAAAAGCTCAAGGTATTCTAAAAGCCCAGTTTCCTCATACAACTTGGGTTTTGTTTATTCCAGATCATACCATTTTGTAGAGCATTCACTTTATTACCCGTTGCCATTTATGGTCGGTCAATAAAAATTGTATAACATCATTTCACTTCTAAAGTACACATGTAAATGTGCAATGTTATTAAAATTATTAAATAATATATAAATTATTTTAAGAGGTATAGAATATATATTTTTATTAATATAATTATATAATTTCAAAAAATATATATATCTATAGATAAATAATTGCTTATAGTATAAATATATATTTTTGAATAATGTAAAATATAAATATAAATATTTTATTTAATCCATGTTACAAATATTTTAGTTTTACAATCAAATCTAACTTTAACAACATAGACCTTGTTTTAAATGTTATAATTATTTTTAGTATTTATATCATATATTTTTTTTAGAATCCAAAATAGTTGTGTTTCAATATTTTCATTTCTTATGAAATGTAACAAAAATTTACCCTCCGGCTCCAAAATAGCTACGGTCAAAATTTACCCTCTGGCTCAAAAATCTGGAATTTCATTTATAGAAGCAAAGGAAATATTTTTAAAGGTTTAAAATGGGTGGTCGAAAATGTTACTCAGATTCGTTTCTGGGAGGACTAGTGGGTGGGGGAAAAACCCCTCAGACGGGAAAAGTTTGGGCTCATCAGAGATAAAATGAATTCTCATTTTGGAGGTAAAGTCAGGGATTACATCTCGCAGGATAAGAAATGGAAAGTTCTTGCTAATGCTTTTCAGGATCAGGCTCAAGTGCCTCCCTATATCAGTGAAATTCAGAAGCTTCTTGATGGCGTCAGGATTCGAATATCCCATGTTGAGGACAAAGCCATTTGGTGTCATAACAAGTTGGGGGAGATCACGGTGAAATCTGTGTATCTAACTAACTTAAAAACTGTGGCAGATGAAAAGAGCTGGGGGAAGGTTTGGATCCCCAAATTAATCCCCAAGATCAATTTCTTCTGGTGGGCAGTCCTCCATGGTAAAATTTTTACGCTGGGTAACCTCTAGAAAAGAGGAGTTCAATTGGTCAATAGATGCACCCTATGTAAAATACATGTTGAGACTGTCAACCACATCCTTATACATTGTCCCTATAAGACTCTGGTTTGGTCCAAAATAATGAGCAAATTGAGATTGAATTGGGTCTTCATGGAGGACTTGGATCAATTCATCTGCAACTGGGGGAAATTCGCAGAGCACCCGCTTATCAACACCTTTTGGAGACTGTTACCCCCACATGTTTGTTGGAGCATATGGAAGGAAAGGAATAATCAGGTGTTTAGAGGGGAGGAAAAAGATGCTAAAGGGATGGCGAGGATGGCTGTGAATCTGACAAAGGAAAACATTGATACTTGCCACTAGAAAATTCCTCATTTCCCCCCCAAGGAGTTTGATTTCTCGATGGCTAAGGATTGGCAGCTGCCTCCCTCCATCTATGAGTTTGATTGATCTAAGATTGTGGCGAGAAGGAATACCAAGTGGTCTCACCCAGGGAAAAATTTTACCACACTAAATTTTGATGGATTTGCCTCCAAAGGATCTGTTGCGGGTGGAGGTATTTTCAGAGACAAAAATGGCAATATGATCATTGCTTATGCAATAAATCTTGGGACGGGATCAAATAATGTAACAGAAATCTCTTCACTCTTTTGGGGCCTAAAGGTGGCGGTCACTTTGGGAATAAAAAGGCTGGTCATTGAGGGTGACTCTAAAATTATTATTGAAATGGTCAAGGAAAAATTTAGAGTTGGTTGGATGGTGTCTAATCTGTTGCAGGACATCTAGTCACTGCTCCTTAGATCTGATGATTTCAAAATACAACACATTTTTAGAGAGGGAAATGCGGTGGCTGAAAAGCTGGCGGCCACGGGTCTTAATCAACAAGGCTTAAGGTGCTAGAGAAATTTGGACTCCCTTTCCAAGCAAACTGCCTTGCTTGTAGAAAAAGAAAGTAATTAATCTATGGAGTACAAGGACGTTTTTGATTGGATGGGAAAGGCGACGGAAAAGATCACGAGGAACGGTGAGAATTCAAATTTTAAAAAAGTTATGGGGAAGGAAATTAATAATAATAGAATTCTGAAAAGACGGGCTCTTAATGCCAATTTTGGAAAAAGTATGGGTTTTTTCAAAATTGGTGCTGACATGGGGAAAGGCACAAGTCTGAGAGAGCTTGACAAGATGGAAGGGTTTAAGTGGTGCATTAAACATGGGAAAGGCAATCATTTCATGACATGTGGAGGCTATGCTATCACTCCGGCCAACCATGTGATCTGTACTCACCAACTCATTAAGACGATAAATAATATCCCCACCTGGTTATTCGCCTTGAGTAAAACTACCCTTTGGTACTGTGATTTTTGTATTTTCTGCAAGGCTCTGGTTAAGTGGGTTTTGGGCAGGGGTGCGAAAGGTGGAATGTCATTGGAGACACAGGAAGAAGTGAACCCTAAGAACAACTCAGATATGGGTGGCGACATGGTGCGGGTTGAACCTCCTAGAATTGAAGATGGGTTCCTCAAGAACTAGTGTGTTGTAACCTACCTGAAGGAGGGTGGGTTCTATCATTTCATGGAAGCTATGGGAGGCTGCGATGAGATTATTTCCATACAGCTGGTGAAAACCTGGACAGAGCGTAAGGTTACAATTAATGGTATTACCTTTGAGATAAATGAAGAAGTTATTTCCCAGGCTACGGGGATTTCTATTGAGGGGAAAAAATGGAAAAAGATAACTAAGAGCTGTGATGATTCTGACAAGAAGAGATTCTTCAAAGAATTGGAGGTTCCTGTTCCAATCCACGGAGGGTTCAAAAGGGAGGCGCTGCCAAACCCATGGAATGAGGTATGTCTCATCCTTATGAAATATATTACCTTGGAAGGCCTCTTTGGCACTTGCTACAATTACCATTTCCTGCTGCTAAACCACTTTCGGTATAATGATGCCATTTATTTCCCCTTTTACTTACTTCACTCCCTCAAAGCTATGGTCATGGATGTTAGGGAAAAATTGAAAACCAGGCAGAACTATAGCATTCTTCACGAAGGGCTTATTCTTCGCCTATACAATTTTCATCTTGCCTTATGCCCCCCAAGAATTGTCACTTTACAAGGAATTAACATGCCATCTAAGAAGGTTCTTAAGGAGGTGATGGTCTCCCAATCTAACCCCTCTTCTTCCTCCAAAACCCCTGAGAAATCTAAGAAGGGAAAAGCGGGGTCCATGGGTGGAACCCAAATCACTATCAATTCTAAGGACGAGGAGGATGAAAATGATAGTAGATGGAGGTCCCACAGAATTGCAACCAACACTCGCTACAAACAGAAAGCTGTTAGGAAGAGGTACCTTGAAGAAGAGGAGGAAGAGGAAGATTCGGAGAAGGAGGATGGATAGATGAAGGACACTAGTGGGAATACCAAAAAAGGGAAGAAAATCAAAACTGAGGAGAGCGGACAAGGAAAAAACCCCCAGGATTTGGAAGAGGAAGAGAAGATCCATGATTCACCCCAAATCTCGGCCAGCTTCATTCTTCCCACTATGGATTTGTCTAAGAAGAAACTATTTGAAGACAAGACCGAGGACTCTTCGCCTACGACTCCCTCACCAATTGACCCCCAGGCGATGGATGAGAACCCTAAGGTTGGTGGGGAGAACAAAGATGAGACACCAGAGGTTAACAAAGCGGAAACTGAGAGCATGTTGGACGCGGTGAGTGAACTTTCCCAACTACAGAAGGATGTTAAAGCTCTACAGGCCTCCTCCCTTAATTCTATCTCCAAGAAGGATCTATAGGAGGTCACGAAGGAGATTAAAAAGTTAGGTGAAAGCTTCAATAGGGTGGCTGGTTTCGCGGTTAAGGTCATGCACTCGGCTACAACTATGCTCCAACTGCTGCAAATGGAGAATGCAGCTACTCCAAGGGAAGAGCACAAGGATGAGAAGCTGTTCCAATTCCTCGCAGAGGATTGGCTCAAGTTGTTGCTGAGCAGTGGGGGTAAAAACCCCAAGTATCTTTCTTGGTTTTCCATGCTTTGTTTTTTTGTTTGGATCCGTTGGCTGGCCACTGTGGGCCTTTTTGTGTATCTGCTAAACTTATGTTACTGGTTTTCTATTAATTCCTACTATGTTGTTAAAATTAATTACTTTGATACTTATTTTCATAGACTTGTTACTAGCTTCAAGGTGAAGTTGGGGTCTGTTAGGGGTAACAGACTGGTTACCAGCTCCATGATGGAGTTGGGGCCTGTTAGTTTTAATTTTTGGTTTTTGATTTTGAAAAAAGGTATTGGCTGAGGGTGTGATGACCATGGTGATGTGCTGGTAGTCTGCACTTCTCATGCTGGCTGTATCTGTTTGGGTCAGCCCCCTTGTCTTGGTTTCTTTTTTAATCAAAAACAAAAATTTAAGAACATTTTTTTAAATAAAAAATATTTCAAATAGGTTAATAAAAATTCTATAAAATTATTCTTATTATTTAAATTTTAAAATAATTATGTTTGTATTTGAAGGATAATTTGAAATGGATAAGTAATAGCTTAAACAAATTGCTTGATATAGTTTAATTTGTGTAGTTAATATATACACATATAGATCTAGGTTAAAAATAAGATACTAAATTGAAGGAAAATATTACTCATGAAAAAAAGTACCTATATGCAATATTTAGAAAATTTTATGCTAAATAGATATATAACTAATATGAAATTGAGAGAGCATGAGTTTTTTTTATATTAATTGTGTTCCTATTTAGTAAAAGTTTCTAAATATTAAGGAGTGGACTCAGTTTGTCATATTTCATTTTCTTCTTATCATGCATTCAAGATATGTGTGTGTGTGTGTGTGTGTGTGTGTGTGTGAGAGAGAGAGAGAGAGAGAGAGAGAGAGAGAGAGAGAGAGAGAGAGGGAGAGA
>MU227273.1:915406-925872 GCA_018584345.1 Thuja plicata
TTCAAGATATGTGTGTGTGTGTGTGTGTGTGTGTGTGTGTGAGAGAGAGAGAGAGAGAGAGAGAGAGAGAGAGAGAGAGAGAGAGATGGAGAAATAACAAGATAGAGATAAAGGGAGAGATGGAGGAATAAATATGGAGTTGTTGAGATTTCAAGGTATAGGAAGGGGTGGATGGTGAGAGATGGATGGAGAAAGAGAGTGAGATGTGTCTAGATGGGGGGAGGAAGATAGATATAGAGATGAATATAGGGTGAGATGAATGGGAGAAAAATAGATAGAGAGATAGAGATAGATCAAGAGGTAAAAATAGAAAGATAACTAGGGAGATAGAAAGAGAGATATACAGATGGAGAGATAAAAAGAGATATAGATGGTGAGATTGATTGATAACAAACCTTTTATGAGAGATCTTTCAAAACTCATCAATGTCAATAGCCCAAATTCGATACCTTTCTTTGGTGAAGCATTGGTTGGCAATGATGATGTGGACCAGCTCACAAAGTTTGATCTTACACTAGCACATTTTTGACTTCTTCCAATGAAAGGGTGATTGATGAAATTCTTTTGACAAGGTTGGACCTGCACTTTCTACGGTCTATATTTCAGCATCACTTGTATTTTCTGACAAATGAGAGCCAACCCTTCTAGCTTGATTGACAAGCATTGTATGTCACTCCTCCAACCTGCCACCATGCCAAAATGGAAGAACAAACATTTAAAAAAGAGGTAATTTGAATTTTGAAAACCTTTCAGGTTCCATGCATTTCATCACTTGTGACAAATATCCGGCTTCTACTAGGATGTAATTTCACAAATGATTTTGTTAATGCACAATTGTTGCATTCTTTAGACAAAACTTAAGCCTGAACAAATTGATGGTTTCATTAGATTTGGTTTTGTAATTCATTCTTAATTATGTACCCCTGTTTTAGGACTCCCTAAGAAGCTCTGATCACCTCAAAGATTCCTCTAACCTGAATACAGTCCTTCCTACTCTGTATGCCACTGAACATTGACAAGTTCACACTTCTAAGACAACTTTCTTGACTGTAGTGGAACTCCATGACATCAATAGTCCAACATATTTGACGTGAATTTTTCAATTTTTGTTATTCAAAATTGTAGGGACTTGGTTGTTAATAAAAATACTTCCTTCGAAATACGCCTATCTAAATTGGAAAATGCTTCTACGAATATAAAAAAAACTAATAAACTTTATGAGACTTTTTCATTTGATTGAACAAGGTCTTGTTGACATTATAGCCAACATATATATATATATATATATTCCTTCTACAACTATGGCCCCAACACTCTGGCCACAAGATCACACCCGCGCACATAGTAATAATGTTCATGATGGGAGCTGACACGTGTCAACCCGTCAGATTTTTAAGCCCCTTCACAAAGGATACCTTCCCTCAAATTTATGCCATCTTGCCACGTGTCCCGCGAGACACCCGAGCTCGAAAGACCCACCAATGCAAGTTCTAAGAATAATGTATTATTCTTTAGTTTGTGTTCCTTATTTATTTATTTTTTTAAAAATCAATTTTATTAACTGTAATTATTATATTATAATTTATAATTGCATTATTTTCAGAAAATGACAATTACATAAATTTTGACCATCCATTGTCATTGTTCTAATTGGCTCAATTTATTCCGCTCAACACCATCATTATATAATATCATTACATCATCATTTTTCCAAATTGTAGACTAATTAACCGCCTCACTCCATTAGTGTCTTTGTCGTAAGAATCAGTAAGTGCATTTAAGAGCCTACTTATAGTGCGAAGAGATGAAATCATTTTGTTTCTAGATTTTGATAAAAGATGGACTTAAAAATTTTAATTTGACTAAGAAAATCTTTAATAATATTTACAAAAAATTATTAATTTGAATAACATTAAATTTTTATTAATATTATACTTTAAAAGAAAAATATATCTGTTTAATTAATTAAAATTATTAAAAATATAATTTTCAGTTTCATTGTTAGAAATTTTCATTATAGTAGACATTAGTACCTTTAAATATATATTTCATTATTTTTATTTTTTTAATAAATTTATTACAAGAAATTAAAATATTATACATTATTTGGTATCTTCATGTGGGGAAAAGATGGTTAGGTTAGATTTTGCACTTCTGATATGATCTCATGCGCTAATAAAGGCCGATTATTTTATATGTTAAGCTAATTTACCTTGTTCCTAAATTTACTTTTTGGAAGTGATAATCTTCAATTGTCTATTTGTATTTACACTATCCACTCTACTTAAATACACAGTTTAGGGAGTGATTGAGAGTGAATTTATAAATATATTTCCCAAATTAATAAATCATTAAAAATGAGCTATCCAATATCCACCTTTAAAATAAAAAATATGTCCACAAGTGAAAAATGTGAAATATAAAGACATTCATTCAAAGCATATTTGATTACTTTGAAAGGACATCTGTTATTATCGTCTTATGTCAATCAAACCCAAGTTTGATGCTATGCTGATTTTTCTTTTTGAAAAAAAATATGGCAACTGGGTGGAACAACGTAGGAAATGCATTATTTGACAAATGATGTTGATGGTTGGGAATATATCAATGAATGTCTCAGTATCCTATAAGCCTTGACCCGGCTTTGCAACGTCCAATCTATGCAGACTTAAAGTTATAAGAAATGGGTCATGGAGAGGTGGATGGATAGAAAGAGGTCGGTGTGTCTAGATGGAGTGATTGTGTGTGTGTGTGGGGGGGGGGGGAAGAGATATGGTGTATGTGTGTGTGAGGAGGGAGATATAGAGATAGAAAGAGGGAGGGGTGCAAAAGAAAGAGCAAGATATAGTGTAAGGATATAGTGAGAGGTGTGGAGATGGAGATTGAGAGGAAGAGGGACATGGAGAGGAGAGAGAGGGGGGAGAGTGCAGATGAAAGATGTAAATATAAAAAAAAAAATAGAGAATGAGAGAGGGAGAAATATAAAGATAAAGATATAAGTAGAAATTAATAGAGAGAGGTAGAAAGGGGGAGATATATAGGCATATAGAGTGATAGAGAGATGACAAGATAGAGATACATATAGAGGGAAATATGGGAGAAGAAATATAGAGATTTAAAGATTAAAAGGTATAAGAAGGGGGTGATGGAGAGAGATGGTTCGATAGAGATATAGATGACTATAAAGTGGGTAGATGGGGGAAAACAAATAGAGAGTTAGAGATAGATCAAGAGGTAAAGATAGAAAGAGATCTAGGGAGATACAAAGGAAGACATAGAGAGGGAGAGATCTAGAAAGGAAGAGTTATAAAGATATATAGATGGTGAGATATATTTATAGAAACATAAGGAGATCTAGAGAGTATGATAAGGAGTGACAAAAAAGGGAAAAATACTTAAATGACCTTTCCATAACTCTACGACGTTCACAATCATTTTAGGGAAAAAAATATTATTTTAGGATGGTTATTCATAATTGAAAATTATATATTTCTTAGATAAATAAGCAACAAATCATGTGATGCCACATCAATGCACCAATAAAACATCACTTAGGACATAAGTATTGGTATCACTTATTTTTGGTTGACAAACAACATGCTGAAGCAGCATTGTATTTGATGATATGGCCTAGAAAATTTAGTTATTTCCATGTAAAAATACTTCAACAACAATTTTATGATTTTTATAATTTAGTCCTTTCATTTAGGAAACCTGCTAACTATTGAATGAAAAGGTCATACTACATATTCAATGACGTAATACCACCTTTATGGAACTCAGCTTACTTCAAGGCCAAGAAGTACAATGTGGTTTTCATTAAAGCCTTGACATTGTCTCCATTTAAACCTCAATGTGATGTGGTGTACAAATGAACTCCACAGTATATATAATTTTTTTTAACAATAGTGAACACATTATTTTAATTGGAGATTAAGAAATAAAAAAATTGTGTGTTTTGTGAAAGGAAAATGAATAGGGCATTCCCTATGCCAGGAAAAGGGAATGATCTCAATGTTATGAAGGAGGAATGAGAGAAATTGACACCATTTGGTTGGCACTTGGCCTTTGTATAATGCCTCTCTGGATTCCATTCAACATTAACTTAAATTCGGGATCTGGCTACCTATAAATCTTTGTTAGCTTAGTACATCTATGGGACAAAGCTAGGAAAATACCCTAGAACTACCATCATTATGCTGCCAAACTCCAGATCTGGTTGTTTCCTTCATTTATTTTTTATGCAGTCCAATTTATGAAGAGGTCAAGATAAAAAGAGATCCAGGGAGATACAGAAGGAGACATAGAGAGGGAGAGATAGAGAGGAAGAGTTATAAAGATATATAGATGGTGAGAAATATTGATACAAAGATAAGGAGATCTATAGAGGATGAGAAGGTGTGACAAACAAAGGGACCAATACTTAAATGACCTATCCATAACTCTACGACGTTCCCATTGCACAATAAGGTGCGATTACTAGTAAATAATTTATTTTTTATTAGTTTTTGTAGTAGGCTGTAACGTGAAAAATATGGATAGGGTCTAGAAAAATGGTGTTTTTCTCATAAAAGTGACCCTAAACACATATTATCCACTTACATTTAATTGTAATTGATAAGGGGTGTAAATCTGGAAATGTTTGTAAAGGAAAATAGAATAAAATACATACCTCCAAAAAAGAACTTGCTAAAAAACCTGTCAGATGGTCTCATAACCTATTGAATTTCACACTCCTATATTGAAACTACGAGATCTAAAAAACCCAGAAATCACTTTCCGTTCTGACATAGTTCTAATTTTTACCCTCAAGTCAATGTCGACCTTGACCCAGAATTTCTGATTCTAACCTAGGGCAGAATCGACCTCCGATTTTGAACCTGAATAGAATTTTGACCTTGGCCCTGAAATGTCAGTCTTGACCCCAAAATGTTGAGCTTGACCTGCACAACTTTGACAAAAAATTTGTTCGCGGATCCTAAAAGTTTGTCGAAAAGGGTATCCAGATCTGCACTTTAGTTCGCTGTCCTGAACCTGTACTTTCAAGAAAAATGGTTTGTTTTTTGGGAGGGAGGGGTTTGACTTGGTCAAACCATAGTTTTGGAATTAACCTTATAATCAAATTGAAATTGCATAAGTAAACAAAGTAAATAAACAAATTCACCTTGCTTGTATAGAAGCCCTTGTGGTGGATTCGAATCCGTGGATCCACAAGTATGTACGCACCAAATGGATGTAGAATGTATAATTTCTCAAATCAATTGCTTTTAAATCTTCAATACTAATTTTTAATGGATCTTGGAAGAGGAAGAGGCTTGGAGGAATGTGGATGAAGAAATCTTCAACAAGAGGGCTCCAAAGAGCTTTGAATCCTTCTATTGCTACCAATAGATCTCCTTGATGAATTGGATTCTTGAATGCTTGAATTCTTGAGAGTATATTATTGCTTCAGATCTTGCTTCTTAGCTTGTCTCATCAAGTCTTGAGCGCTTGTCATTATGCTTGATGATCGTTAGAGAAAATGAGAGGAGAAGGCTTCCTTATATACCAATCTATGGCACAATCTTCTAGAGAGGCCTACATAGGGGAATTAAATTATCATTAGAACTATACCCCTATAAGTGGACCTATATTAAATATGATTTAAGAATCATTTTTTCAAAGACCGAAACAGTCGACCCGGAAGCGGGAATTAAACTTTTTTGAAGCCCGAGATCTGGAAATCCCAAAAATATGAAATTTGGACCCTAGGTTAGAAAAAGGTCGATTCTGACCTAGCTCAAGGTCATGGTCAACCTTGGTCTAGGTAAAGGGTGAGGTCAACCTTGACCTACGTCAAGGGTGAGGTCAACCTTGCCCCAAAAAGGTCAATTTTGACCCTGAGGTCAAAAATCTCAATTTCCAGTTTAGGGTGTTAGAAACAGGCTGGAAAAAGTGGGAAATGGGGCAGAATAGGGGAAAAAGATAGATCCAAGTTAGAGACCCATTCTAGGTGCTTAACATGACTCCAAACCACTTACTCGAAAGGCTAAACCAATCTACAATGGAAGTGCTTCCATTTTCTGAATATACATTTAGCCCCCACTTTAGCAAGAGTATGGACTCGATGCAAACTCTTGGTAAAGGATATCATGAAGAATATATAATATTATTGAAATCAAAAGGGACAAAGGAATTATCAATCCCATAAGGGACTTAATTCTTTATCAACCCTAAGATCATGATAAGAGAGACATCACCGGTCAAAGATAAAAAGAGAGAGGGTGTGATTAGCTTGCCCAGTAAGATGTGTATCTCACTGTGAACCACAAAAAGGATAGGATGGACCACCAAGAAAGCACTTGATATTCAAACCATAAAGTTGTGCACCTTCTGGCGGCTTTGTGCATGTATGTAGTGCATCTTTTGATGGATTTTATGAAGTACCTATGGATCCATATCCTCATATCACCATGAAATACATTTGTAAAATGCGTATCTCTTTAGGATTTAGCAACTTATGTGTGTTACCTTATGAGGATTTAGCATATTTAATTGTAATTGAATGTGTATCTCTTTAGTATTTAGCGACTTATGTTCATTATGTTCAGAGGATTTAGTATGCTGCAAAACAAAAGGTTAGAACAAAAATGCAATAATATAGAACGAGGGAGGCCGTATATATGCCCCTCTCCTTAAGATGGCAAAGTACATACTATTTTGACATGTTAAGGAAAGAAAATAACAAGGATAAATCTTTCTTCAACATCAATAAAATATCCATAGACAAAACCCAGTCCAAGAAAAGAAGGTCACAACTCCTATGAGGCCATGGAAGGGACGAATGCAAAGAGATATCATGCAAGAAGTGAAAAAGTAACCCTTGTGAGGGATATCACAGTATTCAGTTTCCAAGGTGAGAGATTTATCAACCATGGAAACCCAATTGTAAACAACAAAATAGGTTATAATCAAGGACATAGATCCTTAATGCAAACCAAAATTTTCATGTATGATTGGATATCATATAATAGATAGATACTACTTAACCAAGGGAAAAGTGGATCCCAGAAAGACAGAAAAGAAGGAGATGACATCCTTGCCCCCCAAGCGTAGGAAAAAGGATGAAAGGGGACCTATTATATCACTCACAATACTATAAAGACAACGATCCCCCAAATATGAGGCTAACATTGTTTACATAATGTGGAGTTCCATAATAGGAACATAAATGTTATTTAGAGAAAATAGGATTGAAATACAACTTATTGCCACATGATCTATAAATAGCTTTACTATCAATGAGCTTCCTAATCTTATAATGTAAATCTTGACATTCATTAGTAGAGTGATCATGAAATCTATGATACAAACAAAAAGGAAGATTCTTCAAGTATGGACTACATTTATTTTTGTGTTTAGGTCTAGTAATCATCTTAGCACGAAGGAGTTTAGGAAAAATAAATTCTTGGTCAAATTCCTTCATAGGGTCATCATGTTTTGAAGTGTTATTTGAGATGTTTTTAACATTGACATGTTGTTGAGGACTAAATCCCAATCCATAAGAATGCTCATGCCCCCCATTCTGTAAGGGCATTTGAATTCCCTGTTTATGCTTACCACATCCTTGACCATGGAATCCTTGTTTAACTAGTAAATGATAACCATGACCATAACGAGAAGCCATATCAGAAGGAGCCAGTGGAACTTCAATAGTCAGTATGTCATCACTAGTAGGTTTGACAAATTCATAGTGGGTAGAAGCAGTGACAAAGTTATTACGAAGGGAATGAGAAGTAGAAGAAAAAGCTCGTTGTTCAAACTCTCTTTGTTGCTTCATAAAATCAAAATTAGAAACCTTATACTCTCCAATAAAGGTATGATTAAAATACAAGGTTCCCCAATCATCTCTAGGAAGAGCATTAGAGGAAGAAGTATGACTATTAGGAATAGGAATATTGTGGGTTTGAATATTCAAACAAGGACTTGGCACATCATCCGCATGAAGTGTATACACCATGTTGTTGTGAATACACTTGACTTTACGGTGAAGGGTGGAAGGAACAACATGCATATCATGCAACCAAGGTCTACCCAAAAGGAGGTTATAATTAAGAGGCCCAGGCATAACATGAAAAGGATTATTCAGGATGACCGGACCTACTTTGATAGGTAAGGTAATGATGCCCAAAGTGTTCTTAGCAATGTTATCAGAGCCACGTATAGGAGCATTATCAAGTTGAATAGTTGAAAGATTGGATTTAACTGCTTTGAGCATGTCCATGCTACAAATATTAAGCCCAGATCCATTATCAATCAAGATCCTACGAATGATACTTTTTATATTGATACTAACAAAAACCATAAGAGCATCATATTAATTCTGAACTTCTTTAAAAGGTAAATCCTTTTGAGTAAACACAATGTCAGGAGGACCCAGGGTAGCATGCATGCACTATAAGAAGGCATTTATGTTCTCTTGATTAGGAGGTGGAGTGGAAAGACTTGCTAGAGCTTTTTTCAAGGCTTTATGGTAGGTAGGTGAAGTTTGAAGAAGCTCTCATAAAGAAATCTTGGCAGGCATATTGCACAATTGGTTTATCATATCATACTCCATGCTAGGAAGATGAGGTGGAGGCTGAAGAATGGATTGAGAAGGTGGTAAAGAAGTAGGAACCATTGGATTAGGTTGAGGGTTATTCCTTGTATGATAGGTGTGAGCTATCAAATCTTGATCATTGACAGATTCTAAATATTCCATAGGTTTACCTTTGATAGTAATGATAGGAAAACTTTTGATAGTCAATAAGGGTTTTGGATAAACCATGTTAGTTGTCTCAATGCTACAAATAGATTCACAAGAAGGAATAAAAGAAGACATCCTAGGAGGAGATGAGGTAGGATTTTGATTCTCCATAGGATCATCACTAAGAGGAATCTAGCATTAAGTGAATTCATATCATTCTCTGCTAATGCCTCATCACGAGAAGGAATCCCAAACGGAGGTAAAACATCTATAATGTTTTCTTCTTTCTCTAAAATGTCTGCATAAGAGGAGTGTGTTTTAGAAAAAGAGTCACCATCATGTATGAATATGTCATCTATTGATAAATCACCCTCTTGCATCAAATAATCTTCACAAGGAAGGGATAAATCAATGTCTTTATCCAAGGGTTCATCCCAAAAGGTAGGATCATCCACAATGGCTTCATGAGGAAGAGAGTAATCAACATCCAAATCCAAAGGTTCATCCCAAGTAGGAGGATTAGCTTCCCTATCAATAAAGCACATTGTAGGAGCACCATAAATCACTAAAGATTGATCCCTAAAGGGAAAAGAAGGTAAATTATTTTCTAAAGTAGGCTCATAGAAAGGATATATATTAGGAGAAGAATTAACATCAATCCTCAACTCATCTCCATAAAGAGAAATATGATGGAGAGAAATATTAAAGTCATCTTCTTGTTCTAATATATCCTTACAAGGTTATACAAGAGAGGACAAAGCAACATCACACACACTAAATAAAGTCTTTCTAGGTGTAACACCATGAAATGGTAAAGTAAGAGGAGGATGTTGTTTAATCCCAAAAGTTATAGAAGGATGTTTGGAAAACACTTGAAACAACTTGTGCAACATGATAATGAATAAACAAATGCATAGAAAATAGATTTAAATATATCCAAATGCATTCAAATGAAATTTATAAGCATGAAAAATGTAAATGTTTTTATATTTTTAAAGCAATTTGTGATTTTTAATTTTTGATATATAAATGCAAGAGCATAAAAGAAATCTACTTTTAAATGCATGTAATATCTAACACAAGATGCAAATCTAACAACAAAAAGAAAGAGTTATCTATCGCGGGTTCACCAAAATCTAAGGTGAAAAATATGGATAGGGTTTAGAACAATGTTGGTTTGCTCATAAAAGTGACCCTATGCACATATTATCCACTTACATTTAATTGTAACTGATAAGAGGTGTAAATATGGAAGTATTTATAAAGGAAAATGGAATAAAATACATACCTCCAAAAAAGAACCTGCTGAAAACCCTGTCAAATGGTCTCAAATTCTATTGATTTTCACATTTCTTAACTGAAACTGCGAGATCTACAAAACCCAGAAATCATTTATGTTCTGACACAATTCCAATTTGTACCGTCAAGTCAATGTCGACCTTGACCCAGAATTTCCGATTCTGACCTAAGGCAGAATCGACCTCTGATTTCGACCTAGGCGACCTCTGATTTTGACCTAGGGAAGAATCGACCTCTGATTCTGACCCTGAGTAGAATGTCGACCTTGAACCTAAAATGTCACCCTTGACCTCAAAATTTTGACCTTGACCTACACATCTCCGATGGAAAATTTGTTCATGGATCCTGAAAGTTTGCCAAAAAGGGTATCCAGATCTGCACTTTAATTCACTGTCCCAAACCTGTACCTGCAAGAAAAATAGGTTTTTTTTTTTTTTTTTTT
>MU227273.1:925880-944933 GCA_018584345.1 Thuja plicata
GGGAGGGGTTTGCCTTGGTCAAACCCCAGTTTTGGAATTAACATTGTAATCAAATTGAAATTGCATAAGTAAACAAAGTAAATAAACAAATTCACCTTGCTTGTATAGAAGCCCTAGTAGTGGATTCGAATCCATGGATCCACAAGTATGTATGCACCAAATGGATGTAGAATGTAGAATGTCTCAAATCAATTTCTTGTAAATATTCAAGACTAATATTGAATGGATCTTGGAAGAAGAAGAGGCTTGGAGGAATGTGGATGAAGAAATCTTCAACAAGAGGGCTCCAAAGAGATTTGAATCCTGTAATGGCTACCAATGGATCTCCTTGATGAATTGGATGCTTGAATGCTTGATTTCTTGAGAGTAGATTATTTCTTCAAATCTTTCTTCTTAGCTTGTCTCTTCAAGTCTTGAGCGCTTGTTATTATGCTTGATGATCGTTAGAGAAAATGAGAGGAGAAGGCTTCCTTATATACCAGTCTAGGGCACAATCTTGTAAAGAGGCCTACATAGGGGAATTAAATTCCCATTAGACCTATACCCCTAGTAGTGGACCTATATTAAATATAATTTAAGAATCGTTGCTTCAAAGAATGAAACAGCCGATCCAGAAGCAGGAATTAAACCTTTCTAAAGCCCGAGATCTGGAAATCCCAAAAATCTGAAATTTGGACCCTAGGTCAGAAAAAGGTCAATTCTGACCTAGGTCAAGGTTTAGGTCGACCTTGACCTAGGTCAATGGTGAGGTTGAACTTGACCCAGAAAGGTTGATTTTGACCCTGAGGTCAAAAATCTCAGTTTCCAGTTTAGGGTGTCAGAAATATGCTGGAAAAAGTGGGAAATGGGGCAGAATAGGGGAAAAAGCTAGATCCAAGTTAGAGACCCATTCAAGGTGCTTGACATGACCCCAAACCACTTACTCGGAAGGCTAAACCAGTCTACAATGGAAGTGCTTCCATTTTCCAACTATACATAGGCTAAAGAATAATTTGTTTAAATTAGATAAGTAATCTATTTATATATAATAATTTTATAATGCAGTCTTAAAGATAAATATTTATTTATTATATAATGATTTGAGTAATTAGCAAATAATAAACAATTTTGTCTTAGTTTTGATTATTTATTCATTTTAAAATGACATCGATTTTAAATTTTTTATATTTAGAAATAATGAAATATATGTATTTTTCATTTTAATTTTGTTTACTAATTTATATTGTCTGTTAAAATAAATATTTAAACATAATACTATATTTAAATTGATGTTAAAGGTAATATTTTTTTTTAATAGATACGTGATTAAAGGGACAACTCCCATTACAACATAATTCCTTAAACAATATATCTATCAACAACAAACTAATTTCTTATGGCTCATATGATTCTAGCCAGAGCCCTAATAACTACAATGATGTTTTTTTGTGCATTGGCAGACAACCACTTAAAATTAGACTTGATCATCTTGCAGAAGGGTCCCAAGTTATTATGGATGATACCAACACACAACACTTCCCATATTTCAACAATGAAAGCCCTTTTCTTCTTTTTCCACTCTTAATACTCCAATGACTCCACCTCATTATCGTCATCAAAGATAAAATAATGAAAGTTGAAGAAGATCTTAAAGAAACTCACCAAACCATTCATCTCCAGCACTAAAATAGTGTTTGTCACAGCCTCCCTGCCCACTTCCCTGACAAAAGTTTCAATTTTTTCCACATGCCATTCCTTAGATGGCATTATGTCCACCAGAGAGCAACGCACGACTTCATATATAAAGTCATCACACCAATGTCAGTCAATGTTGTAGAATCCCATAGCAATCATGACCAAGTCATCATAGGTAGCCTCATTCCTCACAATAAACAGTCTCTTGCATTGCTCCAGAATGGTCTCCTCATGACACATGCAACTAAGGCCAAAATGATGAACCATTGTGGTCTGAGTATCAATATTAATCTAGCATAATTTATAGTCTTTTGTTTCATATGTTCCTCAATTCCATTAGATTATGTTGCCATTCAAATATTCCAAGATCGATCAGATAATAGCTTATGCCCCAAAACATGACTCTTCCAACCCAATCCGTAATCACATTAGATCAGATATTTATGACTCGTCTTTAGTTTATTTTCAGCACTTAGTTTGAACCATCTTAATCCCTCAGAAAATGTTCCTCCACAAACATATATTCAACCATTCACTAATATATTCAATCTTCCTCGTGTATGCTTTATCATTTGCAATCTCTGAAATCCTACCCTTTATTATCTCACAAACTTTCCCAATATATGTCTCTTTATCCACAAATTATTGGTATTGTGATGGATATTGAGGTCTATTCATAAGGAGTCACTTATTTAGTTGTTATTGATGACAACTAAACTAAGCCAAGTTAGTAAATTCATGAAATACTATAGGTGAAGTGAAGACACAATCGGTAAGAATATAATGAAGAAAATTGGCTAAGTTCAGAAGGTTGGTAGACAATGAGTATGGTGGTGATCATGGTAGAAGTGGAATTATGAGGAGAGGTCATAGATACATCATCAACATGTTTAGGTTACAGTGTGGTTACAAACAAAACTCATTTGGTTGATTGGTGAAATAGTTTTTGTTGTCATAGACATTAAGACAGAAAGAACTCAAGTGTTCTTGAGTAACAGTTGGTAAATCACAAATCGGTGAGTGGTATAGTATGTGCGATGATATCTAATGATATGATGATGTGGAATAGAGGTTATGTATTTAATGTTTTAACATTTATGAGATCGATATAAACATTTAAGGTAAATTTGAGGTGTTGCATTGGAGAAGTGAAAATATGTTTGACTACACTGGAGATATAACTTGTAGTTCTTATCTTGATCTTATGCAATCATGATAAATCATTTCATTCATTGAGATTATCACTTTGGCACGTGGTGCTTTTGCATGAAAGTATTTGAAGATCATTTTTAGCATGTTTGATGTCAGTGCAAGTTGTATATATATTCTAACCACTCATATTGAAAATGTAAAAGTTGTAGTTATTGTGGGTGATGCAATTAGGGTTTTGTGATTTCAATTTGAGGTTGCAATCATAAAGCTGATAGACATAGAGAAGAGAGAATTTATAAAGTACGTAGAATAGATTGGATCTGACAAGAAATCAATGCTACATCCATATCACTAATCTTGTTGTTCCCTAATAGTTGCAGCAAGCAAAATCCCTTAATCGGGTGAACTTTAATAGGTTCTTTTAAAAAAAAAATCATTTAACATGGTAACTTCTTTATTGAGGCTTGAAATCCTCTAGTGAGGTAGACCATAAATAATCTTATTGTACTCCTAACAATGTACTAGTCACTCCTAATAGGGTGAACCCTCAGAAAGGGTATTTGTAGCTCCTAGTAGGGCAAACTCATTTACTGCAGTGTTGGGCTTGTGGGTGTCATACCCACTATGGTTTTCTCCCTCTAACCAAGGGTTTCCATGATAAAATATCAGTGTCATGTGTGATGAATTTTTGGATGCTTGATATTAATTTCTTTTATGTGTTTTCATCAGTTATACACTTTGTGGTTCAGAAATTGATTCATTAGTTATTTAGATCAGTGGTTGAATTTGTTTACTATTCTATAGTCAAAAAATAGAAGCACTTCCATTTTAGACTAGTTTATCCTTTCGAGTAAGTGGTTTGGGGTCATGTCAAACACCTTGAATGGGTCTCTGACTTAGATATGGCTTTTTCCCCCCGTTCTGCCCCATTTTCCACTTTTTCCAACCTATTTCTGACACTCCAGACTACAAACTGGGACTTTGACCTTAGGGTCAAGTTCAACCTCGACCTTGACCTAGGTCAAAATTTACCTTTTTCTGACCTAGGGTTCAAATTCTAGATTTCAGGGTTTCCGGATGTCGGGCTTTGGAAAGAGTAAATTCCCACTTTCGGGTCGGCTGTTTCGGTCTTCAGAATAACAAATCTTAAATTATATTCAATATAGGTCCTCTTCTAGGGGCATAGATATAATTGGAATTTAATTCATCTATGTAGGCCTCTCTAGAGGATTGTGCCCTAGTTTCATATATAAGGAAGCTTTCTCCTCTCATTTTCTCTAACCAAAAAACTAAGACTTGAACTATAAGCAAGAAAAATCTAAGACAAAGACTTGAAGAGTGAGATCCAAAGGTGAAGAAGCAAGACTTGAAGCAAGCCAAGTAGCTATTAAAGCATTCATCCATTATCATGCATTCAAGCACTTCTCAAGCACTCATTTCATCAAGAAGATCCATTGGTGGTCATTGAAGGATTCAAGCTCCATGGAGCTCTCTTGTTGAAGATTTCTCCATCCACAATCCTCCAAGCCTCTTCCTATTCCAAGATCCATTCAATATTGGTGTTGAAGAGCTACAAGAAATTTATTTGAGACATCCTACATTCTACATTCTACATTCTACATCCTTTTGGTGCATACATACTTGTGGATTCATGGATTCAAATCTGCCACAAGGGCTTCTACAAGCAAGGTGAATTTGTTCATTTACTTTTTTTTACTTATGCAATTTCAATTATACTTTGAGGTTAATTCCAAAACTAGGGTTTGACCAAGGCAAACCCCTCCCCCCAACAAACAAATCCATTTTTCTTTTAGGTACAGGTTTGGAACAACACATCAGAGTGCAGATTTAGATACCCTTTCGGAAAATTTTTGGGATCCAGAAATCAATTTCCCGTCGGAGACTTTTTAGGTCGATTCTGCCCTAGGTCAAAACCAAAATTTTTTGGTCAATGGTGACATTGACTTGAGGGTCAAAATTGGAACTAAGTCAAAAAAGAAAAATATTTTTGGGTTTTGTTCGTCTCTGCATTTCTATTCTAGATTCGGTCTCATATTTTCCATAAACTGAGTATAGACCCCCCAAAATAGAATTCTTCAGATCTGAAACATTTCAAGGTTAGTACTTTCCTCCTATTCATCTCAATTGAAAGTTCTTAATCTATCACACATTCTTTTCTATAAATGGGTATTTAAGATATTCCTCTTTGCTCTTATTTCCAAATAATTGATTCATTTATGCATTGATCCTTCCTTTAGGGTTAATCAATTTGGATCCTTCATTTGTATATCTAAGGATAAGAAAGGAGCATCTTATTTTCCCCCTACATTTCAAATACATCTATTTAATATACAAATATTTTTAAATGTAATATTTATTATGTTACATTTTGGTGAACCCGCGATAGACAACTCTTTCTTTTTGGCTTTAGATTTACATCTTTTATGTTAGATCTTACATGCATATTAGATTAGCTTTGTTTTATGTTTTTTCATTTACATTTCAAAAACAAAAAATCAAAATCTTGTGTTTCCTAAATTAGTTCATTTTCATTGCATTGGTGTATGCGCTTTACCACTTCTAGTCCTACTTATAATATCTTGGTTAGAAGAAGCCGTAAACTTATGGTTCCTTTGATCCTGAATCTTCCTATCCTTTCCTTAGGATCCTGGATGACAATTTGATCACTCATGATTCCAATCCTTCTATGGAGGATAACTCTTCTCACTCATCTCATGATGATGATGATGCTTTAAGAGTTCCTCATGAAAAAGTGAAAAAACTTTCAACAGAACTTGATAAAATAGGAAATTGGCTTATTCAAGAAAACCATAATCAAGATTCCATCCAAGCTATAGAGGCTCTTAAGAAAGTCCTCCATGATAGGGATCAAGGTATTAACCTCTTTCCTGGTATCACTCATATTGGGCATTTGAATATTAAACCTTTAGCTTAAGAGGCTCAAGATCTAGGATTCACTCCTCCTGTCACTAGTAAGGGACCTTCTTCTGTTCCTTTACCTAGAATTCCTACTTATACTCCTCCTTTTATGATTATATCTCTCCCAATTTCATCTATTCCTGAGTGTTCCACTAGTATCTCTACCTGCCTCACAAACTTCATATCATAGTGGTCCTTTTACTTATTCCAATCCCCTTCCAACTGTGGTTACAAGTGTTCCACTAGTTGTGTCATCCATTCCTTCCACTTCCTACACTTTTCCTAGTGTTCCTAATATTTCTATGCCACCTATTTCTTCTAATGATTCCATAATTATTAGTTTGGCTCAAACCGTGTCATCTTTACAACAACAACTTGCATCCTTAACCCAGTCCAACTTTAGCATTCCTACATGTGACATGAGTAGTCCTTTATCCTTAGATATTATTTGTGTTGTTGTCCCTCAAAAAGATGATATGCCTCATCTTGAGAATTATAATGGTAAAAGAGATCCTGTTACTCATGTTAAAACATTTGAAATCCTTTGTAGTGATTATGCTCATGACCATAGGATTTTAGCTAAGTTGTTTGCTATGAATTTTTGTGATAAGGCCTTGCAATGGTATTGTTCTCTACCTCCCTATTCTATTGATTCTTTTCCTAAACTTGCTAATACCTTCATCCAACAATTTCAAAATAACATTGGTCCACAAGTATCCTTAACTGATTTAATGCATTGTAAACAAAATATTAAAAAAAAATTGGCTGATTTTATTGGTAGATTTAAGCATTTGTATGCTCAGATTTCGTATCCTATTCCTGATATTAATATTCAACATATGTTTATTTCAAATTTACAAAAGGATATTAGAGATAAGATTCTGCTTACTGAATTTACCTCTTTTCAACAACTTTGTGCAACACTTCATCATTATCAATTACAAGTGAGTCAATTTGAGAGCAACACTCCAATGACTCCTATTCCAGTTGATAAGAGTGATGCTGCTCCTAATCCTAATAAGTTTTAGAAACCTAACAACTATGTCAAGATCAATAAACAGACGAATGCAATTGTTGATCAAGTTGTTGTTGCATCCAACAATGTCACTTCTGCATCCACTGCTTTTCGTATGAATCGTACGTTTACTCCTCTCTCTGAATCTTTAAATTCTATTATGAGTAGGTTGTCAAGTGATAATATGATTACCTTTCCTCCTACTTTAATTTTTCTCCCTACCATGATAGCATCAAAATCCTTTGATTCTAAAGCTTTTTGCCAATATCATCAACAAAATGGCCATGATACTGAAAAATGTTATTCTCTAAAGCATAAGGTTCAAGACTTAATCAATCCTAATGCTTTATATGTTGATAATTTTTATGGGAATGGGAAAAAATATGTCTCTCCTAATCAAAACCTTCAAATCTATACAAATCCTTTACCTACACATGATACTAATACCATTGCTCAACCGTCTTCTGTGAATATTATTTATGATTCAAAGATGGATGATCTTAATCACATTGTTAATCGTGTGGAGTGCATTGTTTCACCTCAATCTATTGTTCAAGATCCTTTGCCTCCACTTCAACTTCAAGTTCCACCTAAACCTCAGAAACAAACCAAGGATAAATGACCTCAGGAACTCTCAATTACCTTTGATGATTCTGAGACTATTAATGCTCCCAATGGTCCCCTTTATATCTATGCTAGGATTGTGAAGATGCCTATGCGTGGTTGTCTTGTTGATCCCACATCTTTAATAAATTTTATTACTGAGGAAAACATTTTTATGAAAAAACTACAACATGACTGTTATGATCCATCTGATGCGTGGATCCAAACTTGTAATGGTTTTCTCTATCCTGCACTTGGTTCTATTAACTTGCCTATTGAACTTTGTGGTAAAGTTGTAGATACTACCTTCATTGTCGTTCCTACTTTTGATCAATTTCAAGTCAAATTTAATTTACCTTGGATAACTTCTATGCATGCTATTTCTTCTCCTATTCATAAATGTCTTAAGTTCATTCATAATGGAGAAGTGAAAATAATTAATCATAGTTTGTATCAACCTTATAGGCCTAGAGATTGTGCTACTCTTGATTTATTTTTGCCTTCATTACCTAATTCATGTCCTCCTCACCCTGATAACCTTTTTTGTTCATATCAAGCCTATAAACATCACAAGATTATTGAGTTAAGCATTCCTCAGATAGATCTTAACCGTGGTCTTTTGCCCACTCCTTCCATACCTCCTTTATCCATTACTGCTAGCTCTATTACTCAACCTCCCAGTGTTTCTTCTTAGCCTACTATGAATCCTACCAACCCTCCTATAGAACCTGTGAAGGAACTATTTTTTATTCCTTCTAGTTCTCAACATGTGTCAAACAGAGAAAAACGTAACAAATCTTCTAATGAACGTCGTAAGAAGCGTAGAGATAATGCTAGGGCCTGTGCTTCTGTTCTTCAAAATTATTTACCTTCTTTCAATCAACCTATGCCTGATGTGTTGGAAGAAGTTAACGTTCATAATGATGATGTTAAGATGAATGAGTATGATGATCCTATTCGCATCTTAGATCCTATTTTAATTAATCTTGATGAGGAGGATACCCTTAATGATCCTATTGATCTTAGTGATGAATACGAGACCATTGATCTTGATACTGATTTAAATCATATTCTTTCAACTCAATTGATAATTACACCTAGTATCAAACATCGCCATTCTCAAGAGGACCCTTGTTTGGAATTGACTATTATTCCTACTATATTGGATATAGTCTCTCTTGTGAGTTTCCCACCTTCCCTGAATGATATAAACCGAGATGGGGAGAGTAGGTGATGCGCCTGATTGGATTATCCTTCATGGTAGCCCTTTTTGTGTTTTCATGTTGTACTATTCTTCTCCCATAATGTGTTTGCTAAATGTTTGTTAGACTCTTTTATATGACATTTGTTACTTTGTTGGTGCAAGGTGATAAAGGAATAAAACATGTTGTATAATTCCTCTATATGTATCTTTACTCTTCTATATGTTGTTTTCATGTTATGTTGTACTTGTGCTATTGTTCATAAATGTTTTCCTTGTATAGTCCGCTTGGATCTGGGAAATGGTAGCACTGATTCTTTTTGGTCTCCATGTGTGGTCTGAAAAGACTCTTCTTTGTAACTCTTGAGTTTTCTTTCCTCCATTGTGATTGTAGTTCTACTTTCTTTGGGGAATGATGTCAATTTATTTGCAATAATATCATATCTATATAGACATGTTATCTTATGATCATACTGACCCTACAGTAGGTAGATCCCTTCTGTGTTCTTTGTATGTTTATGTGATATTTCCCTTGATTTGTCTTTTTTTGGGGGCATCTCATAGTGGAAACATAATCAGTGGAGTTGTTTATGTTTCTGTCAAAGCCATTTCTCCTATTAAAGTGTTAGCAATGAATTTAACATGGGGGCGTACGCTATACTTACTTTTTTCACACATGCACATTCACAATATTTTCAAAACTTAAAAACTTTCCCTCTATGTGTTAAAGACTAATCCTTAAAGCATGGATATTTTACTTTATAGGATCTCTTGATCCCTCAAGTTTAAATTTACATAGATCTCTTGATCCCTCCAGTTTCAATTTACAATGTTTTGATCCCTTAAGCTCGGAAGGTGTCCTTAAGATTGGATCTACCTGATGGGTTGACTAGTGAGTAGCCACATTCACTAGGCGGTTCAACTCCATCTTTCCAGCTGCATTGTTTCCTTGTGTGGTTCACAATGGGACATAAGTTCTCATTGGGTGAGGTAATCACACCCTCTCTCTTTTTCTCCTTAACTAGAGATGTATCTCTTATCGTGATCTTAGGGTTGATAAAGACTTAAGTCCCTGGGGGCTTGAGGATTCCTTTGTCCCTTTTGATTTCAATAAGATTATCTATTCTTTATGATCTCCTTTACCAAGATTTTACGTTGAGTCCATACTCTTGCTAAAGTGGGGGCTTAATATATAGTCAAAAAATAGAAGCACATCCATTGTAGACTAGTTTAGCCTTTCGAGTAAGTGGTTTGGGGTCATGTCAAGCGCCTTGAATGGGTCTCTGACTTGGATCTAGCTTTTCCCCCTGTTATGCCCCATTTTCCACTTTTTCCAGTCTATTTCTGACACTCCAGACTGCAAACTGGGACTTTGACCTCAGGGTCAAGGTCAACCTTGACCTTGACCTAGGTCATAATTGACCTTTTTCTGACCTAGGGTTCAAATTCTAGATTCCAGGGTTTTCGTATGTCAGGCTTTGGAAAGAGTAAATTCCTACTTTTGGGTCGGCTATTTCGGTCTTTGGAACAACAAATATTAAATTATATTTAATATAGGTCCTCTTCTAGGGGTATAGGTCTAATTGGAATTTAATTCTCCTATATAGGTCTCTCTAGAATATTGTGCCCTAGTTTCATATGTAAGGAAGCTTTCTCCTCTCATTTTCTCTAACCACAAAAATAAGACTTGAACTATAAGAAAGAGCGATCTAAGACAAAGATTTGAAGAGTGAGATCCAAAGGTGAAGAAACAATATTTGAAGCAAGCCAAGTTGCCATTGAATCATTCATCCATTCTCAAGCATTCAAACACTTCTCAAGCACTCATTTCATCAAGAAGATCCATTGGTGGCCATTGAAGGATTCAAGCTCCATGGAGCCCTCTTATTGAAGATTTCTCCATCCACATTCCTCCAAGCCTCTTCCTATTCCAAGATCCATTCAAGATTGGTGTTGAAGAACTACAAGAAATTGATTTGAGACATCCTACATTCTACATTCTACATTCTACATTCTACATTCTACATCCTTTTGGTGCATACATACTTGTGGATTCACAGATTCAAATCCGCCACAAGGGCTTCTACAAACAAGGTGAATTTGTTCATTTACTTTGTTTTACTTATGCAATTCAATTATACTTTGAGATTAATTTCAAAATTGGGGTTTGACCAAGGCAAACCCCTCCCCCCAACAAACAAATCCATTTTTCTTTTAGGTACAGGTTTGGAGCAGCAGATCGAAGCACAAATTTGGATACCCTTTTTGGCAAACTTTTGGGATCTGGAAACAGATTTCCTATCAGAGAATTTTTAGGTCTATTCTGCCCTAGGTTGGAATCAGAAATTCTGGGTCAATGGTGACATTGAATTGAGGGTCAAAATCAGAACTGTGTCAGAACGGAAAAAGATTTCTGGGTTTTGTTTGTCTTTGCATTTCTATTCTAAATCCGGTCTTAGATTTTCCAGAAACTGAGTGTAGACCCATGAAAAAAGAATTCTTTAGATCTAGAACATTTCAAGGTTAGTACTTTCCTCCTATTCATCTCAATTTAAATTTCTTAATATATCACACATTCTTTTCTATAAATGGGTATTTAAGATCTTCCTCTTTGCTCTTATTTCCAAATGATTGATTCATTTATGCATTGATCCTTCATTTAGGGTTAATAGATTTGGGTCTTTCATTTGTATATCTAAGGATAAGAGAGGAGCATATTATTTCCCCCCTACATTTCAAATACATCTATTTCATATACAAACATTTTTAAATGTAATATTTCTTATGTTACAACTATCTATTCACCCCCCTCTCAGTACCTAATAATTATAACAATTGGTATCAGAGTGTTGGTCCTCTTGGTGATAAGCCCAACAACTTGGGGAAAAGATCCACTATCATGGAAGGTTATAGGTATGAGATGCAACTTGAGAATGCAAACAAGATGATTATTGAGCTGCAGGAAAAGATGAAAATGTCACTTGCCAAAAGGAGAGAACTTACTCAGTGATTGAGTGAAAGCCAAGACTACAAAGAACAACTGTCTGAAGGTAGTGCATATGAAGAGTCTGAGGAGGAAATTGAAGATCTGTTGAGTAAGAACAAGGGAATCAAATAAAATGTGGCTAATCTAAAAAGAGAGCTTGAAATTCAGTCTATTAGGATGTGTGAAGTCCTTGAGGAAAAAGGAAAAATTGCAGTTGCAAAGAAGACTACAGAAGCTACCAAGAAAATTGTCAATGATGCCCTAAAGGTGAAAGAAAGAGACCTTATTAACCTAAGAAAGGAATTTTCTTTATATCAGAGTCAAATGGAGGATAATTTTGCAGAGAATCTACAAGTAATAGCTGAGAATAAAAGGCTTAGAGAGGATAATGAGACATTGAAGAAAGAACTAAAAAC
The DNA here is from genome assembly GCA_018584345.1 of Thuja plicata. Lineage (NCBI taxonomy): Eukaryota > Viridiplantae > Streptophyta > Pinopsida > Cupressales > Cupressaceae > Thuja > Thuja plicata. The sequence continues at coordinate 937,868 of MU227273.1, forward strand.
TGAGAAAAAAACAAATGAATAGCTGAAGCAATACAATGAGAGCTCATACAAGCTTGATGAACAAAAGAAGAGCCAAAGAAGACACAAAGACACAACCAGTCTTGGATATGCACGAGAAGGAACATTTGAAAATTTTCCCTCCAATGAATGAAGCAAGATCTCTCGAAAAGGCTATGAAATGGACACTCCAATGGCTCTGATATCATATAAGAATCAGCTAAAGAAAATATGCCAAGATATAGAAGCCCAATGAAAAGCACAAAAAAGAGAGAAGATGAACAAGAATAAATTATATTCTCATCAATATGATCAAGCCAAAAGATAATAGAGGAATACAATGCAAATATGCCTACTTATATAGGCAAGGCAATAGGAGTATATAAAAATAAGAAAATAGCGTGTCACCCATACAAGGTAGAAGCACGTGTCCACCAAATATGGATCATCCTCCATTGCGCAATGAAGTATGTGCAACAATGTGAGGATGATAAGTGATAAGTGCACTAAAGATGGAGACAACACATAAAGTGAAAATGTGATAACAACTATCACCACCTAAATTGGAGTTTCTCCTACATTGCATGCAAACTCCTCCATGTCTCATGCACAAACTTCTATGCAATGCATTATCCTATGTAAGCTTAAATAAAGTGTAATTAGTGAATAATTAGTTACACCAACACTAATATATTACAAGAGATCTCACAACCTAAAAGATAAAGGACCACTACCCAAAAGAGATAGGTGAACAAAATGAACTATTATAGTTACATCTCACATATGCATTAATTTAGTTCCTTTTGGGCTTAGTAAACAAACTTTGCACACTTTATCAATACTACTGTAATTTGCATATGATCCTTAGTCAAAATCACATATCACTATACATATCCTCCAAACCTCACACACACACACACACACACACATATATATACATATACATATGTACATATATGTGTGTACATATACATACATATGTATGTATATATATACATATACATGTACATATATATGTATATATATATGTGTATACATATACATACACACACACATAGATATATATATATATACACACACACACACACACATATATATATATACGGGTAATAGTATACAGTTGTGTCGTAGTAGAGGAAAATTTTAATGGTTCAGGCCGAAACAGTTCTGGCTGAAACATTTTTGGCCAGACATACGTGGTAGCCAAGTGGCACCACGTGGCGTCGATGTGGCAAGGTAGGTTCAACCAGACCAATTCCGGCCAAAAAATTCATGAGTAAATATAATCAAAATCTGTTGTATTGATAAATAATCGGTACACATTTATACAAGGGGTTCCGACTGAAACTAGTTTGGGTGAACCAGTTCTGGCCGAAACTACCTATGTGGTAGCCAAAAAGGCAAAAATTTCAGAATTACAGAACTTCTCACTTCTATAGCTGATTTCTCCTTCAAAACTCAACTTTCTTTAAAATATAAAAATACCCTTTGTAGAGCTCAGAGTCAATATTATGGTCATATAAATTTTATAGTGTTTGATTACATATAATATATTATAATTTGAAAATACTGCAAGTAGGTATTTTAACATTAAAGAACACGCTCGTTCGAAAAAAGAAAAAAAATAGCAAATCATGTCGAAACAATTTAAAACTTATATTTAAGACTAGAGGAGAGATTCCTCTTCAAGAATATATAATTTATTTTCTGAATGGTATAGATTTGCTAGGGAAAATTAGGCGGGAGACAAAAAGTGTTGATTTCGGGTAACTCCGACTTTGAATAGTTATAATAGACAAAATATATACTGAAAACCAAATTTTTTTTTCTGTACTAGCTATACATGTCATCTAAAACATATTTTGAAATCAGAGGAAAGCAAGATTATTTGCATATATTTTTTTGGTGGGAACTAGACCCTAGATTTTCAACATTTTTCAGCAATTAAAAAATGGACTTCAAAAATTAAAAAACTATGTCAATTTTGTTCATTTTTAAAAAAAATAATTATAGGCATAAAATTTATCCAATTTTACACATTTCATTAGTTTACATCATCTTCAAATTCTAAACACAAATGCCACTTTTATGTCGTTAAAGTTGAATAGTTTGCATGTTGTTGACCTTTTCCTTTATAAAAGTGTGACACAAGTTTTTACTTTTACACACACACACACACGGTAATCTAATTTTGTCTCAAGTCATCCATACACACTTCAACCAATAGATTGGCTTCAAAATTCTTCACACACTTCCTCTTTAATACTTCATACATTTTACCCAAACAAGTGAGCCAAGACATATTAAAATTGAATAACTACAAATCATACATTACACAATGCTTAGTCTTACCCTAAAATTGCATGAGTAAAAAAAATCACTTGATGAAATGTACAAAATCTTGATGGACTATTCAACACCAAGAGAAATAGGGCAACTAAATAGACCAAACTATTAGACCTTATATCTCTTGTTTCACACAACCATACCACGTGCCAACTTGAATATATGTTTCTTTAGTAATCAAAAACATGTTGTTCAAATCACAAAATATAACTGTAAGTGTGGAGAAATGTGAACCCATACATGAAGAGAAGAATAATAGAATTTCCAGAGTAGTCATAGCATAAGTCGACAAGAGTATGTTGACATCAATGACTGCCAATATTAAATATGCACAACATTATCCTTCTAACATCATCGACAAAATCATAAATGACAAAAATCCAACATATATAGATCAAATATAAAAATATGCCACACCATCGTATGTGACATGTGGGGGGTGTGAAATCATATAAAAACTCACAGAGGTGTGATTAGAAACAACCATGTGCCTAATTAGGTGGTTGGAACTTCAAAAAATATCATTGATGAATCATGTTTTCTCATAAACTTGTAAATTATAATTTTTTTAAAAATCACATCCATCATTTGAAAATGAGTAGGAAAACACGCTTAGGAGGCGATATGAGTTGACAAGTACATCACTATAAATTTGGAAGTTATTTGGGGTAGTTGGATGTATATCCCAAAGGTTTCTAGGGCATGATAGGTCCTAACAAAAAGATGAGACATTTTAGGTTCTTGGTAGGAGTTTGAGACCATGAGGTATCTAAGGATTCTTCATTGAAGTGTGTGGGATAGATAGGAGTTATAGACTATAAGGAAATTAGAAATTGGGATTAGGAAGGAGGGAAGGCTAGGGATTGGGTTCTTGAAGGGACTACAAAATTGGGTTATGAAAGAGTTAATGAAAAATAAAAATAGTACAAGAATGAAGGGGCAACAAATGGTTGCCTATAATTGAAATTCAAGGTTGTCATAATAGAAATTTACAAGCTATAAGGAAACAAGTAACAAGGCTTGGAATCATGAAACAAAAATCCAACAACTCAACTTGGAAAACATAAAGTTGACTAGAGCATAAATATTACAAAACTTGATACAATAAAGGGCATATATATAAGGACTGCAAACTGCATTTGACAGTCTTTTGAAATTTTTTAGAGTAGAACGTGCCATTTTTGTGTCAATAAAGAATTTTAAGCTTAATATTGTCCAATATCAAGCTAGCTTCAATATACTTTTATTTGTTTGTTGCAACTATGTACAAATAAATAATTCAATATAATATATACGAGTGAAAGGTTTGAATTTCAACCTATTGGTGAACTAATCGATGAGAGAAAAATTGCCATACATCTACTTTTCCATATATTTAATAGCATGACTTGTCTAAAAAAATCAACCACAACATTATTATACCGATCAACACCTAGAATTGCATCTCTCTAGCTTAAGGAAAGATCATATATAGTAGGAAAAAACTAAAAATTGTGTCCCATTTCTTTTTGGCCAAAGAACAACCTCATAAAATGTGTTTTAAGCTTTCAAATTTATGACAAAGTGGACATGTAATTGGATGGATCACATTATGTTTTAATTTATCACCTACATGAATCTTATGATGAATAATCTTCTAAGTAAAACCTAGGCATTAGCTTCAGCCTTAGAGTTCGATATTGGAGCTCTCAACTTCTATCGTATTTTCTTTAAAAATCTAAATCTCCATTTTTTATTAAGTCCATGATCAATAGATAACTTCATAATAATGATCAAATCTATCATTTTAAGGGGAAAGAAAGAAAAATTATATTTAAAAAGCCATACCCAATCCTTAGAAAAAACCCAATGAAGAGGAGTGTGGTGCTTCATAACTAGCTCCACTGGAACATATGACTTCATAAAGACATGAAATCCTTTAATCTAATTTTTTAAAACTGAAAGTACATTTTGATATTATACCAAGAAGCCCACTCAAAAAGGTTAAAATCCTAGAGATCTTGGAATTGATGAATCCCCTTCCTAAAAGATATTAAGCATATCTTGGGAAGGAAATATCAAGAGGAAGACCTTGGTATTGTATTATCCTATTCCACCAAATGGAGGAGTTCCCAAAACTAAAACCATAATATAAGGAAGAATCTTTCCAACCCAAACATTTACTAACATGTTTCCAAGCCCTCGAAATAGATTGAAGAGGGAATGCTGATTTGAAATGGAAAAAGGGAGCAAGGAGAATTTTATCTATCCATTTGACATCATACCATTTCTCTTTGACAATAGCAAAACTAATACAATGACGAGCTAGTATTTTCCAAGGCTCATCTCCTTAAATAACTCTAATTATCCATTTAGTTTTTAAACAAAACCCTGGAGTCCTAGGATCCAATAGGCCTAAACCACCTTTAGCGTTTGGTTGAATACAATCCATCCACGATGTACATCTGTAACTAGCTATTCCTTCCCAATTGGACCATAGGAATTGGCGTATGAATTTATTTAAATTTTCATAGATCTTCTTAGATGACATCCAAAATGATGAATAGTAAACATGGAAAGAAAGAAAAGTACCGTTAACGAATTCCATATTTCAACAAGAGATACCCCAATTCAATAGGAATACGCAGATATCGGCTGATCTGGCCATGTTTGATTATTTTCTTTTATTGAGGAATGTACTCCAAAACTGGATTCCAGTGAACCATACTAAATTTTGTTTAATTATGATCTAATACCAAACTAGAAACTAAGCAGTAAAAACTTAAACACCAAGAACATGACTCATTCCTCTTCAGAATTTTTTAGGAACAACATATTGTCATTAGCGAAATGGAAATTAATGACAACAACGCTATTGTGAATAGAAATCCCCTTTATCAAATTCATTTGATTGTATTTATGCAACAAATACCCAAGAGCATAAGTAGTAAGAACATATAAAATGATGCTTTAAAGGGTACCCTTGTCTAATGAAACACTACAAAGGGAATGACTCAGACAAAGAACTATTAATAACTAATTGAGCATTAGCATCTTGAAATAACATCTGAACATGTTTACACAACTTGGGACCAAAGTCCAACCATTGCATCATTTTAAAAATAAACCTCCAACGCATTCTATCATAAGCTTTAACAAAATCCCATTTAACCAACAAGGCATTTTATCCTAATTGAAGGGTTCATTCACTAGTTTCCTATGCTAACATTTTTTTTTATCAAGGATAAAAATGCCACCAAGGAAACATGTTTATTCAGGTCTAACTATACCTTTCATCATAGGTTTAATCCATAAGGCTAATTCTTTAGCAATGATTTTATAAGAGGTGTTAAGCAAACTAATCAGACACCATCCCAAGATAGTGTCTTTATTTTTCCCTTTTGGGAGAAACTTAATTAGACCCTTATTAATAATAGGCCATAAAGAACCATGTTTCAAAGCCTCCATGTATAAAGATATAAGTCCTCCTTAATATATGACCACATCGTTTGGTAAAATTCAACTGAAAACCCATTGAAACTAGGGATTTTATAAGGGTCCATTAAAAGACAACATGTTCAAACTCCTCAATGGATAAATCATGATTAATAAATTGGCTATACTCAAGATCCACTATTTTTGGAATGATATCTTGAATGTATTCTTCCAAAATAAGTTGAGCATCATGCCAGTGAGTGTCCTCACTAAATAACTTCTCATAGAAATTCTTGAAAAAGGTCTTAATCTCCTCTGAAAGAGAACTTGGAACTAGTATAAGTCAAGAGGTTCTTAGAACATTTGAAGGTCCAAGGTTTGAGAATAATTATAGGATTCTAGAATAATAGGGTAGGGAGGACCAATGGTGATGTAGTATTTGAGGACTAGGGATGAAAAGAGACATTGGTTGTCAAGATCTCACATTATTATATACAATTTCATAAGCATGTCAATTAATAAATCTTATATCTCCCTAAACTTTAATTACAAATAATTCTTGTATTTAATATAATATGCATATCGCCATTAAAAAATGAAGAGAGATTATCTACTTACAATATCAACAACAAATCACTAGACAGTTTGATCAATATTATACTCCACTCCCTTCTACAATACATTGTGTACAATACCTTTCATTGTCAAGAAAAAAAAAATTTACATTTCTTTTTTATTTTCTATTGAATAAAAATTGACTATTTACAATTACCTTTAAAATACAATTGCTAATTTATATCTACTATGACTTATTAGTTCCTGCCATCTTAAGGAGTTGAATGGTACCTTCATTGCCCTTGTCCCTAAGAAGGAGGGAGCTGACAAGATGGACTAGTTCAGACCTATCAGTTTGTGTAATTCAATGTATAAGATCATTTCTAAAGTTCTGACATCTAGGATTTTGGATTTTCCGCCCTCATTGATTTCATGGCAACAGAATGGTTTTGTCCCGGGAAGACAAATCCTTGACTCTATAATAACTATTCATGAAAATGTCCATTCTCTGGTGATGGCGAGAAAGGAAGGATTGATTCTGAAGTTGGATATGTCTAAAGCTTATGATCGGGTAGACTGGGATTTTTTGATGCAAGTGCTGGAGGCCTTTGGGTTTGAGAAAAAATGTTTAGATCTTATATACCAACTAATATCATCCCCTACTTTTTCTGTTCTGGTGAATGGATCCCCCACTTCGTTCTTCAAATCCTCAAGGGGTTTGAGACAAGGAGATCCTTTGTCTCCAATTCTTTTT
>MU227273.1:948988-960650 GCA_018584345.1 Thuja plicata
GAAAGCTTATTGTGGTCACGCACAAATCCTCATGGACAAACTGGAAGTGATTAACAAGGAAAAAGATAGCAGCATGGTGGACAAGACTGGACCGGGATCGAGAACCAGAGCAAGTGCGAGGAAAAAAGCCCAAAGGAGGATAAAGAAACAGAGGATTTGAAGACCTCAGTTAACAATATGCAACTCATGCTCGTGGAAGCAGAATCGATGGTTAAAGAAATGTAGCTGTTAATGGTTGATCTTTTTTTGCTGTCCCTGCTTTTTGTTGTTTTATCAATGGGACTTTTATCTGTCTGAGCTGTTGTTTTGCTGTCCCTTTCTGTTTAGTTGCTTAGGAAAAGTTGTGTTATGCTCTTATTATTGTTTATCTTTTAAACTAGGTTGCAGGTCCTTGTAAAACCTGCTGTACTCTCTGGTTTTTTTGTCAAGGTTTCGGGTCCTTGTAAAACCTGTTTTTATTAATCAGAACTATAGCAATCGTTAGATTCAAGTTTTAATTAATTTGAACCAATCAAATTATAGAATTTTTGAAGATTGTTTTTATACTCTAAAGTTTGACAATTCTGTCATATTTAAGAAATTTAAAAAATGCATTTTATTTGGAATTCTATTGGCTAAAACCAAAAAAGGCAATGAGAAAATTAATTTTTGAAAAGATTAATTAGCAGAAAATTTAGAAAACGTCAACATGTCATTTAATATTAAATGCAAAGTTGTGAATCATTAAATGTTTATTTAATTTAATGGGTGTCATCCTCTGTCCTCTCCGTCCTCTTTATTGTTGCATTAAATTTAATTGCTATTATCTCTGTCCTCTTTATTATTGGTTTCTCTATTTTTTTTTCATGTTTTGGCCTTTCATTACCAGCATATCTGAGCACTGCATATATCTAGCACAACAGTTGTTTATGTGTTGAAGAGGTAGCAAATATTTTGATATTGGGATTTTCTGCACATTACAGGAAGTTGTTATTTTGGTCTATGTAGTGCGTTGTTCTTAAGTTTCATTAAATACATAGCTTCCTCGCCTTTTTATTCTAGTTAAACTCTTTAAGTCTTAGTTTTTCTTATTCGCAAACCTCAAAATCATACTGGGTTTGTGCTAAATTTGTAGCAGGTCTCTTACGCTTTGTTGGGTGCTTGTCATTTTTTAGGGTTTTAGAAATTTGATATCACAAATATAATCGGTGGCAATAGCAGCATCATAGCTTCGAAGTGCCTCAACAAAAATTGTAGGTTTAAGGTCTTTTGAGGGTTTTAGTTCTTCAGGGGCTACTCCATCCTACACCATTGTTATTCGACATCAACCCATTGCAAGAATAAACTTATTGGATACATTTTTTTTATCTAGACTATGTTTAATTTTCTTAATTATAAGAGATGTTCATCCCTTAAACATTGTTATCTGCACATTAGAGGAAGTTGTGATTTTGTGATTTTGAATGGGCGAATAGGGTCTATGTAGTGCCTTGTTCTTAAGTTTCATTAAATACATAGCTTCCTTGCCTTTTTATTCCAGTTAAACTTTTTAAGTCTTGGTTTTTCTTATCCCTCACCTTTTTATTCTAGTTAAACTATTTAAGTCTTAGTTTTTCTTATCCGCAAACCCAAATGCTATCCGGGTATAGAAAAATCATACTGGGTTTGTGCTAAATTTGTATCAGATCTCTCACGCTCTATTGGGTACTTGTGATTTTTGGGTATTCATTTTCTAAATTTGTAGCAGATCTCTCACGCTCTGTTGGGTGCTTGTCATTTTTGGGTATTCGTTTTCTCTTTCAATGGGATAGCATTTGCAATTCACATTGCTCGAGTATCAAGTGTATTATCAACGCAACACATAAAAGTTACTATATTTTACTTCTGGTATTGAATCTTTTTTCCGTTAGAATGACCATATGAGTCCAATTCGTAGATAACATGGCCCAAATAAAACATCACTTATGGCTCAACACCATTCCATGCAAATCTAGTAAGTCGCAGTCTAAATACTCATCAAAACACAAGAATCTGATTTTCTTTGGCGAAGCAGAAGTTTGAGTGCTTAGTAGTCCCAACTCTGTGTTCGAACCAGAGTTCAACAATGAATAGGTTCTCCTCCTATTCTTGAACCCGCCACTACAATTTGCTTCATAACTTTAAAAGAAATAATGTATAATTTAATGATCTAGGAGCCACGATACAAATTCCAAGTCATAGAAAGGCAAGATACCACGACCAAGTAAACCAATCTTTCTAAATAATCTAGTGTGTTTCTGCAAACTAAGATGCTTCAGTAGTCTAATTTTCCTCTGGCATTTTGTTGATTACTTTGTGCATGCTGATATTGACTACTCTACTAGCTTAGTCAATCACTTATGTAACTCATTGTTGGAGCAGGCAACAGAGGTTTGATTTTTTCCTTGTTTACCTGTACACCACAAAACAACCTTAGCTGTTATGAACTATTCCTTGTTTACCTGTATACCACAAAATAGCCTTAGCTGTTATGAACTACTAACTGGTTAAAAATCACATGACAACTGCATGTTGATCATTGGAGCTGAAACTGAGACTTTGCATCTGTTATCTACATCATAGAGTATGTTCCTAGACTTGGATGAAAAGAAATAATCACATAGTCTAATCCAGAAATATTCAAGATAAATTAAGAAATACAAAAATTTCAAGTCTTTAATCTATAATATTCTAGTGCTAGTTATATTTATGGAATCCTTATCTTGCTCATAAAGCAGGTAATTTGGTTTAATATTAAAAAATAGAAATTGAAAAAAAATAGTAGGTATACCTATATTTAATTTATTTTTTATGCGGACCAAATACCACCCGCAACCCATTTTATCAAAGAAGTGCCAAATCTGGTATACTGACACAGGCACTTTCACGTGCACAAGAATAATTCAATCTAAAAATAAGCTAACTCAATAATTTTCATGAAGATAAAAATGAAATCGTATGGTTTGCCTTCTAGGCAATTAAAGCGTTCTGTTACTTGAACTTTCCTCGTATCTTTGACTGCTTGTATAATTAACCAGTGTTGCAAATTTTTAGATTAATAAGACACATTTATAAAGTAAAGTAATATGCAAGTGATAAGCATTTTGTTGCCTGGGTTTCTTCCACATCCACTTGCACATGCACAAACATTTTTTCTTCCACTTGACACTACAATTTCCCTTCAACTGCCCATTCTGCTGCCTCTCTCAACATCAGTTCTTCCAAACTGAAAATAAATCAATAAAATCTTCACAGAATCCATTTAGGTGTTCCATTATTTTGTTGTTGTTTTGTCTAAAAAATAGTAGTGTATTTTATTTTACAAAATCAATTATACTTACTTTTCCATTTCATTCTGCGTTTTGTATAACAACCATGGCTAATGAAATGTTGTTGCTTTTCCAAAATTGCCAGGAACATTGTTATTTGCAAAATTGGCAAAAAAGTGCTTAAAAAAACCGTCCCAACCAATTCGTCAGTGGCACACATTTGAAAATTGAGCAAAAGGCACTTATAAAAGACTGAGCCAACCAATTCGTCAGCAACACAATACATCGTAATGTATCAACCGCTTATTTTGTGGCATTGTTTTCTTCTTGTTTTGTTTGAAATATAGTAGACTATTTAATATTCATAAACAGTAAATTATTTTCTTGTTGATATGTGCATTATTATATTCAAACATAAAATATAAATCATAGCATCTCGTACACTACATATATAACAAACATATAGTCAACTACTTTTTGTTTTGCAAATATTATAGTGACAAAGTTTAATTGGTGATTTGGCATCCTAGAATATCAATGTCTAGTAGAAAAAGTTGGCACCAACAAAATACACTACTACCATCTTTTATCAATAAGAACATTATGCTTTCTCTATGGACAACAAAAAATGCATAACTCACAAAACATTAGAGGCAACAAACAAAATCAACATGCAAAAACCAGAGATTGTAGATGTGGAAAAATACAAAAACAAAAGACAAACTATACAGTGTGATATTGATGACATGCTAAAGAAAGAAGGCCTATATAGAGTAAACACATTTAAATACAATGTCGGAGATTTCTTATTTGACACCTTTGAATTCTTATTTCATGATAGGTATACATCAACTGAACTACGCAATGGAACTATTGATTACTTCTTGAGCTGGGCCAAATACATGAAATTGAAGCAATTGACTCTTACAACAATGAGTTTGATCCCCAAACTCTATATGAGTTACATAAAGTTAAGGACATTGAAACTTATTTACAAAGAATACGACTGTCCGCAAAACCAACAGCCGCTAAAACTGAAACTGGACTTTGGGGAGATATATTTTGTATTCATTGGATATCCAAGTGGCTAAATGCATAGATATGTGTTTGGTCATCAACAAAAGAAAAAAAGTACTTGCACTTCAACAAATCATCACATACAGAATCATACTCATTGCTTTTCCATGATGCTAATCCACTTTGTGGACATTTTGAACCACTTGTACAATTTCCAATCATATATGCGAAAAACCAACAACAAAGAACTTTTGAAGAGCTCAAAAAAACAAGAGAAAAAAAACATAACATGCAAACTGCAAGATTTACAAATCTAAAAAACTTAACTATTCCCAAGAAAACTGAAATACATATAGACGTAGTACATGAAAAAAAAACACAACAACCAATATCACTCAGGAAGCTTAAAAAAATCATCAGAGGCAATAATAACCATGAACCGATGCAACCAACAACTTCCATTGACAATATGGGAAAAATGCCTACTATTCCCAAGAAAACCAAAATACATATAGACGCAGTACATAAAAAAAAACACAACAACCAACATCGCTCAGGAAGGTTAAAAAAATCATTAGAGGCAATAATAACCATGAACCAATGCAACCAACAACTTCCATTGACAATATGGGAAAAATGCCTACAAGAACTCAATTGCAACACCCAATGCAACAAACAAAAATTGACAAATCAACGAATATCAAAACCTCCAGAAATTACAAAAAAAGTTAATATTTACCTTTGAAAAGGAAAAAAAAGTTATCACCAATTAAAGTGTTTGAAAAAACAATTGAAGACACACCAAAATACACATGCACTATTTTCCAACTATTGTGTTTCAAGAAAGACATCAGAATATTAAAAAATGAACAAAAACAAATGTATCAAAAATTAGTTAAATCAACTGAAAATATGTTAACAAATTCTATTTGTCGAATTTGCAATGTTGCATTGAAGAATTCAATTCTTCCTAAGTATGCTGCACCGCATAATATCAGAACCATTGATGCATTGCAATATGTACAAATGTTAACACAATTAGATGAGCGACTTGGTTCCCTACGAATTGCTTTCGCACAAATTTGGGAACTAGGCTACAAAAGATCCCAAATGGGCCTAACTGGTTCAATTATTAATGTTCCAGTTGACACGAACATTGTCCAAAGAGCTTTGCCTTTATCTATTACAAATACAACAATTGTTGTCTCTCTCAAAAGATGATTGGAATACAAAAATGCTTTTCAAAAAGGCATGGTACGCCCACATCTGATCATGCAAGCTCTTCAAGAATTGACAAAAACAACATTATACAAAATGCATGATGTGCAATTGAACAAAAATTGGAAACAAGCTGTAGACAACAATAATGAAACTGAAGATAACAATGAACTCATTACAAGTGAAATTGACACAGATAGTGATAGTGAACAAGAACCATCTAAGACTTTGATACATGGTTTCACTGAATCCATCAATATACATAAAATGCAAGATAAACTAATAGAAATTGCACCTGCGCAAGACCAATATCCTATTGGAATATTTAAAGACAAATATGTAGAAGAAATGAATTTTCCAACACTATTCTTTGGCACTCCACGTGACAATGAGATTCTAAAAAACTTTAGCTACAAAAAAATTGCGCAATGGGAATTGTCACATTCACAAAGGCGTTTCACATATCACACAACCAACCTATTTTTTAAAATAATTAAGATACTCATACAACAAGTACTATCCACAATGTGGGTAAGAATTTGAAAAGGCCAACTAAAAGGAAGAAAGCTATTAGCAAAAGATGTCAAACATAAACCAAATCTAGAAAAAATACTAAAATCAGATATTGGTTATGTCGACTTTAAAAGAATAAGAATATCTCCTGACTACACACAACTTAAAAAAAATGTATTCGCAATGATACGACAACTAGGACCACCAACCTTTTTCCTCACCTTTACTACTGCTGAACAAAACTAGTTTGCTCTCACAAACACACTCGAAGAACTACACAACTCTCACCATTCATAAAAAAAACAAAATTTCAACACACCCAATCAGACTCATACATACCAGCTCATAAAAAAAGATCCAATAACTTGTGCAAGATACTATAGACATAGGATAAATGCACTTAAAAAATTGATATTTGCAGACCACTCATTCTTTGGAAATGTATTGGACTATTTCTCAGTGATTGAATTCCAAAATCGAGGAAATGAACTTGATCATTTCCTCATTTGGGTTCAAAATACACCAATATATGGCAAGCACAACAATACAAGCATTGTAGAATTTGTTAACCATTACATAACATGTGAAACGGATGATTTAGAACCAAACATAGCCATATTGCATAAGCATCATCATACAAAACAGTGCAAAAAATCAAAAAAAGGTTTCTGCAGATACAATTTCCCATTCCCACCAATTCACAAAACAACAATATTAGAACCATTACCAGAAACAAGTGAAACTATAACCTCAACTGCCAATAACATTCTTTCTAGGCTTCAAAAAGAAAGTTATCATAATACATTTACATTCCAAAATTTCTTAAATGAAATGGAAATAAATGAAGATGAATACATTATGGCTTTAAGATCAACAATCAATAGACCAACTCTTTACATCCAAAGAAAACCTTCACAGATATGGAACAATACCTTTGCCAAGAAAATCCCCCAACTTTGGAAAGCAAATACAGATGCACAATTTGTACTTAACACATATGTTGCAGCAATGTATTGTAGCTCCTACATGGCTAAAGTTGACAAGTCAATGACAAATGCTTTTAACAGAATATGCAGAGAACATCAAAACAACAATATAGATGCACTAAAAATGATATCAAGACTAGGAAATGCATTATTAAACTTGCAACAAATATCATCACAACAAGCTGCTTATCTTTCTCTTTCACTCCCACTAAATTACAGCTCTAGAAAATGCATATTTATTGACACCAGACCAGAGAATGACCATACATTTATATTGAAACCTGTCAAAGAATTGAGCAAAGAAGCGGACGACTTAGAAAATGTAATGTGCAAGTCTCTAATGGACCACTACTTAAAATGTCCAAAAACTATTCGACATATATGTCTTGCAAAATTTGTCTGCAGCTATAAAAAAGATGGAAGTAAGCTCTGGCCAAAAAGTAAACAAAAAGTTATACAGGTTATTAACTTCAACAAATATTTGAACTTATAAAATCACTATAGAGAGCAATTAGTCTTGTACATGCCATTTATAATTAGCAAAGCCACATTGAAACAAAATTTTGACTATTGGGAAAAAGCCTTTTTGCAGAATGAAAATATAATTCACATGAATCGTGCAAATTTTTGCTACAACATGAATACTACATGGGGTGACATTGACAAAGCAATTGATGAAGTAAACAAAAATGATGGGGACATTGACAACATGTGCTTCCCAAACAAAACAAGAAAACAAGAAGGCCAATATGACATTCAAGAAGATATGCAAGCCACGCTCTCCACAACCATAAATACCAAACCTCAAAAAGGTTTCGAAATCGCACGACATCCACGAATAATGGACAACAATGACTACTTAAAATTGAGAAGAATGCTAAATAAAGAACAACAAGCAATAGTCAAGGACATTGTTATCAAAAAGTTAAAAGACCCAAAAACTCCATTGCATTTGTTCTTGACAGGAGGAGCCAGGACCAGAAAGACATTCACTGCAAAATCCATTTACGAAGCTCTTATTCGCATTTACAACAATAACATTGAAAATGATCCAGATAAACCTAAAGGCCTATTAACAGCTTATACCAAAAAAATAGCCTACAACATTGGCGGAACAACATTGCATTCAGCCTTTCATATACCTTTCAACAAATCTGAATTTGTCCCACTCAACACAGAAACACTTGATACAATGTCAAAGAACTACAACCAATTACATGTACTCCTCATTAACGAAATCTCATTAGTAGGTTCAACATTTCTCCGCTACATTGACAAATGATTGCGCGATATAATGCATCTCCCTACTGTGTGCTTTGGTAACCTTGATACAATTTTCTGTGGGGACTTATATCAATCTCTCCCTATACTTGACTCTCCTGTATTTCACAACAAACCAAAATCAATAGAATTAATGCCTTACACTTTTTGGACAGACAATATAAAGTGATACTCATTGACAACGACAATGCACCAAAAGGATGAACAATTTATCTCGATTCTCAGTAGAATATGACTAGGGATACAAACAATCAATGATATTCAGTACCTTAACCAAAATTGCTTACGTCCACCACCCATTGACCCAACATTCTCATACCTATTTTATAGGAGAAAGGATGTTGAGACACACAACAATCATATGCTATCTATAGTTCCTGGAAACCTCATTAAATTAGATGCAATTGACCATGAAGACAACAACTACAATGCAACCCGGCTATACAACCATGCAACAATTCTCCCGGCCCAAATAGCACTAAAACCAAACATCCTTGTTGAGATTTTTGGAGGCAACTACAATACAAAAGATGGCATCATAAATGGATCAGATGGAATATTCAAGGCATATACTACACAACAAGATCTTGATATAGTTTAGATAAAATTTAATGACCCCAAAATTGGCCAGCAACAAAGAAATAAAATAGCTCAATACTATATTCAAGCCATAGATAGAGATTGGGTTCCCATACTTTGAATTGCTAGACCCATTCCAAAAGTATTCACTAGTGGCAAAATTAGAATTAGAAAACAATTCCCAATACAAATGGCATGTGCATGAACAATACATCGATCAAAAGGACTCACAATGGCAGGACTTGCATTTCATCCAACTAGCATTACACAACATGGATTAACATATACAACACTTTCTCGAACAAGAGCAATTGAATCACTTTTCCTATTGAAACCTTTAGATTCTAAACATTTTAAATTCAAACCCAAAATCAACCACAAGATGTCTCGGCTTCTATCAGATGCACAATGGCAACTTGAAAATTAGAAAACCTACTCAAATCATGCATCACACATACTATTGTGCACATTAAAAACTCATAGCTTTAATGCACACAAACATGAAATTATAAATGACCACGACATTATGTCTACCAACATGTTATGCTTGCAAGAGGTGCACTTTCTTCCACCATCAAATGTCCTTCTCCAAAAATACACCACCTATACAATGTATCATATACATGGCATCACAACTCTTGCAACAAAAAAACTATTCGTCTTCAATACAAAGCAACATAGAACAACAAATATTGAAGCCATCACATTAACACTACGTCACCATACCAATGACCTCCATGTCTCTAATATTTATGTACGACCCAACGCTTCCATAATAGAGATCATGTCCACCATCACTGACATAGTCATAGATATCACTAAAGAAAAAGAACTTTTCATTATAGGTAATTTTAATATTGACATGTCCAAACAAAACGCAACCACAACAAGGCTCATTAAACATATGCAAAAATACAACATACATTTCATCTTGAACAATACACATATAGAAAATAGACCATTAATAGACCATGTATGGAAAAAATCAGCCACAATTATATGCTCCATTTATAAAATAGAAGCATATTGGACAGACCACCTTGCAACTTTCATAAACATTCAGTACTCTCAATACAATATTCCAACTTGAAACACCAACCTCTCCAACTATAAAGTTACTATGTTATACACAAACTATAAACACCATCAATCCAACAACAAATTATACATAGGCTTTACCAATATAAGGCTCCAAATCTAATTCAACCTACAAATACTAACAAATACATAAAATACACTACATGTCCTGCAATTGCTAAGTAAATCCATTGCCTGCAATGCATTATACACAACTATGTACACTTAAACCCCTACCTTACAAGATAATCTTCATCTTTTTAATCAAAATTCATTTTGGAAATATTTCTTTTCTGCAGCAACAATGGATACAACAATGCCAGAAACCAGTGAAGTAGATCCAAACGAAGAAAAAGTACCAAAGAGGTAATTAAATTTGACTTTTTCATTGTCTACAAAATTTTATAGATCTCAAAACTGAACATCACCTTTCCCCACTTGCACCAGGACAAAAGTAAACACTCAAAGTCTCATAACAATTGAAGATTTAAATGCCAGAAAAATAGGAACAACTTTTCAAGGTGATGTCCTTGTCGTATACAAAGTTGTTCTCGATAGAGCCACCAAGACATGAGAAGTCTTGCGCACCGACTTAACAGATTCAAAAGGAGACATGACTATAACATTAAATGTAGGTGGTAACCTCATCCACACATATGAAGACAAAATAATTCCAGGGAAGGGCATAGTTATAACAATATTTGAAATCACACCCAAAACAGATTATGATCGAGGAGATTGTGACTGCATATTGATTTTAAAAGAATCTAGCACAATTGAGACAACTGAACCAGTTCTAAGTGAATATAAGTTCATTCCAGGCACAACTATAAAACACCTCCTGACAAGTACAACTGATTTCCCTATTGGAACAATAGGTGTCTTGGTTGTAGCGACAAACAAGAAAGGCTCTCAATACATTATGGATATCAAGGATGGCCACACTAATATGGAAAAAGCACCAGTATTCTTCTCCACTCAACTCCTACTTGAATTTTCCCTTTCACTTTTCAATTCTATTTATGTAAAAAAAAAAAAAAAACTAACACTTTTTCCAATTGCAACTCTATATGCATCCAAAATTTTCCCAGCTATGCTTTGAAATGCAGGAACAATTACAAAAGAATGAAATTCTGACTCTGCTCATTAGAAACATTGCAAAAAAGCTTGATCAAAAACACGCTCTTCGCACAAGTCTCTCCACATACATTTGCAAGCTCAATGACAAAAGAACAATCGAGACACTTCACAGACTATTGCATACAACATTTGAGGTAACAATTTAAAACTTCCTACACTCTTCAATGTCATAATTTGTTTCCCTCTCATTGTAATAATATTCTTCTATTTCTTATAGGTTTTTGGACTTCTAAAACTCGCAAATGCATATTCCAATCCATTTTATGCATACTGCCCTGCATGCAACTATAGATTTGAAAGCTATGGCACAATGGAGGACAAAAAAGCTCATTGCAAAAAATGTGATGCAGAGGTCAACTACACATATGCTCTACATATCAAAATAATTATAACAAATGACAACAACCAAACAATCCATTGTTTTGCAGAAAAACTAATCATCGAACAAGTTTGGCCTACTCTTAAAAACATGACTTACGAGGACTATATCACTGACAAATCAAAAGTTATATTCATGTTGTGAGACTTTACAGTCAGAGGAAAGTTCACTTTGAACCAAAATAACATGATCACACGTGCCATTTT
>MU227273.1:968891-987189 GCA_018584345.1 Thuja plicata
ATAGTCATAATATATAATTTTAATTTGATAAAATCTTTCTATTTTAAATGCTTCTTTATCAAATTATGTTAAAATAGTTTAAATTTATTCATGCACATTACAACAATGGTGGGTCCCAGGATATTTATGACAGACTTTGGAAAATGCCACACACAAAAACACCACCACAAAACTGCCAATAACATTCTTTCTAGGCTTCAAACAACAAGTTATCATAATACATTTACATTCCAAAATTTCTTAAATGAATTGGAAATAAATGAAGATATTCATGCACATTACAACAATGGTGGGTCCCAGGATATTTACAACAAACTATTGAAAATTCCACACACAAAAACACCACCGCAAAAAAATCTACACAGAATCATAACAATGCATATTAAGATTTAAACTTTGTGCCATGGGAAAGAGGTACGGAGTTCAAAATTCAATTTACAAGCTGCACACTAACATGCGACCGCGACGCCAAAAGCGATAAGCTTTAACAAAAAGCCACTCTCCTAAGACGCATTTGTTACAAAATATTTTGAACTTTGAACTTTGTACCAAAAAAATTCTACCACAAGATTCAAGGTTCAATTTACAATTTGCAACTTTACAAAAAAAAAAAATGTTACCTTCAGAAAGATTTATAAATTTTAATGACCAGCAACACTACCAATTTCAACTGAATACAATCGCTATATACAATTCAAATTTCAATTCAATATAGTCATAATATATAATTTTAATTTGATGAAATCTTTTTATTGTCAATGCTTCTTTATCAAATTATGTTAAAATTGTTTAAATTTATTCATGCACATTACAACAATAGTGGGTCCCACGATCTTTACGACAGACTTTGGAAAATGCCACACCCAAAAACACCACCGCAAAAAAATCTTCACAGAATCATAACATTGCATATTAACATTTGAACTTTGTACCATGAGAAAGAGGTACAAAGTTCAAAATTCAATTTACAACCTGCACAATAACATGTGACCGTGATGCCAAAAGGGATAAGCTTTAACAACAAACCACTTTCCTAAGGCACATATGTTACAAAATATTTTGAACTTTGAACTTTGTACCGAAAAAATTCAACTACAAGATTCAAGGTTCAATTTACAATTTGCAACTTTACAAAAAAATTTTTTTACCTTCAAAAAGATTTATAAATTTTAAAGACCAGCAACACTACCAATTTCAATTGAATTCAATCGCTATATACAATTCAAATTTCAATTCAATAAACTCATAATATATAATTTTAATTTCATGAAATCTTTTTATTGCAAATGCTTCTATATCAGATTATGTTAAAATAGTTACAAACTCTCAAGATCATAAATTCATTTTTTTATATGCTTTCAACAATAAAAGAAAACTAGTGCCCCCCATCCTACACATTATAAATAAAAACTTCTCAAAATTTCTCCTTTACAAAATTTCTATTAAAAAAAGTTTCGACAACTATAAAGCTTACCATTTCAATGACCACAAATTTTTCTTCACTTATACTCTACAAATATTTCTTTATTTATACTCTCTACAAATTATTCATAATCATATGTTCAAAATGTTTTCACAAAACTTTCTCTATGACATACTTCGTCCATTTTACATAAAATGCATCAACTACACCTTCAAACATTTCACCATAGGCAGGAACTTTGACGCTTGCGTCTCTTGTTATTGATTGAAGTGGCCTAGATTATAAAAATTTGTCGTGATTTGTTGGTGAGAGAATTATAGTCCAAATTGATTTCTGATATTACATATTAAAGTCCAAAATAAGTTGAACATCATGCTAGTGAGTGTCCTTACTAAACAACTTCTCATAGAAATTCTTGAAAAAGGTCTTAATCTCCTCTAAAAGAGAACTTGAAAGAGAATTATAGTCCAAATTGATTTCTGATATTACATGTTAAAGTCAAGTGTGAAGAAAATGAGGAGCTTCTATGGAGATGTCATAGTCAAAATGAAAGAAGACAATTTAGGTTTCTCTCGTATAATATTTGTAATGCTAAACAACAATGGTGTTTCATGCGAGTTCACGTCTTTTCTATTTTTAGGATAATATTCCTCTCATACTAAATATAGGATTTTTTTGTCTTATGATATGACATAGGAAACGTGTGTATATGGGAAGCGTCATCTCCTTTAGAGCTATAACGTGGTCATCTTTATTGTTGGTTTGATATGATGTTTTGTCCTATGGGCTCCATTTTTTTCTAACATTGTGAAGGTTTTGTCATTTTTGTAATTATTACAATGGTTGTGTCGTTATATCAAGCAGTTTTTTTTTTTGGTTTGGTGACGAGTTCAAAACTGTTACAATATAAAGACTTTTTGGGACTATTTTTAATCGTGTAGATGTTAATATCTTTATTATTTTAGTATCTATGTGAATTTTTCTTGCCATTCATTATTTTCTTTTTCAATAATTTCATGTTTTGTTCATCAAATTATAATATTAATAAATAAAATTATAATGAAATAAATCAATCTTTAACAATTTTATCAAGAAAAATTTGTAAATGGTATAATGATGCTTAAATTTTCTCTACTCAAATTCATGATTGTTGATGAATAATTTGGATGTAAAAGTTGACGTAGAGATTATTTTTTCTTTTGAACTACTTTTCTTTCCAAAAACATTACATGTTTCCCTTCTTATTATGACTATCTTCCTTGAAATTTTGTTCTTAATTCAATGATTATTTTCATTAAGGCTCTTAATGTATGTATAAAGTTTCAATTTGAGTTGGACATTATAATTTATTTCAGTGTTGTCTCATAAGTTTGATGTTGGAACTATTATAGTTATTTTTTATGTGAGATTTTATTTACATTTCTTTTTATAATGACTAATAATTAAATATTATATTTTTTATTTCATTCATATTATTTGAGTATTGAATATTGTTATTTTTTTATATTTTGATATTTATAGGGCGTACAGACTAAACCCATTAACAACAGATAAACATCAAAACTTGCCTAAAATAGAGCTATTAAAAGAAAAGCATATGTCATAGATTAGCAACCTATACACATGAAAGTTAGTACCTCATACCAAGTACTATCAGTCAAAAGAGAACAAACAAAAAAGATATCTAAAAATATACTTGTACAACCGTAGCTGTAGCGGAAACAACAAGAGTTCAAAGAGCCACTCAGGCTAAAATTAGAAATATATAGGAAAGCCCCAAGGGGGGAGGGGTTTGAACCCCGTTAAGCGTTCTTTGAGGATTTAATATCACAACTCGATTGATACAACATATTGGATCAATCCTTAGTGAGGAATTTAAACAAATCCTTGTAGTTGCATTCATCTTGTTCATTTTCACCCAGAATATTGTGATGTAGCAGGTAGAGAGAGGTTGTTGAGTTGTGCATTACATGAAGAATGAATCTAGAGTTGCTTCCAAGGTTTGTTTTGGCTTCACTCATTTTATTCTTAAGACTGTTCACCTCCATCTCCACGCTTGTCAAATCCACAATACATGTATCAGTGGGTTACTCCTTCCTTTTATCAAAGGTATGAGTTGAGATGTTGGAGGTGAAATTATTAGAGCCTTGGTGCAGGGCACCCATGGCATAATTGATTTTATTTTATTGTAATAAGTATGGATCCTAGAGATCATCCCACTTGTGTTTTTGATCCATTTGTGTGGTCAAGGGTCCCTAAGGTACATCTATAAACCTTGGGACACCTTAGTCCTTTTGGATCCTTAGTTGCTTTTGATAGGTGCAAATAGGTGTTTGAAGTGTCAAATTGTTAAATCCAAGGATCTTGGGTCATTTTGATCATATTTGATCATTTCATGGTCATAGGAATCCAATAGAGGTCATTTTGGGTTCAACAAGTGTACAATGCAACAATGTTGCAAAGTTGTCAAAATGTTGTCAATGTTGCTTGAGCAACTTTTCAAAAAGTTGCTCGAGAAGTTCCAATATGGTTTCCAACAGTCATAACCATCTATGGATCTATTGGATCCATGATTTTATGGTATTTGAAAATGTCCAAGCCTCTTCAATGAGGTTGGAAGTTGGAGACAAAAGTTTGATGCAGTTTTGAATAAAATAACCATATTTCCCTGAGAAAATGCTATGTGTACGGACATGTATAGATTGGTAGAGTATAATTTATGTCATGATCAGATAGCCTGGTAAGTCTAGTCTTTAATTCATTTGATTTGGTCTCAATTGGAGTTGCAGAATGAAAGTTATAAACATTTTGGTAAAAACAGTCCAGTAGAGCATCAAATCTAGGCCTGTTGTACAAATGGATCCCTAACTTGACATTTATCTAGTGGAAATCTATGACCTCATGGGAAATTCAAGTTAGGGGTGTATATTTAATGATTCTAATGGCTCAGGATGAGATATGGTGTTTTGATATTTTTAGCATAAAGCCCTAGGCTAAATATCTCAATGTATTTAGCCAATCAGATATGTGCAGACATGAACAAATGAATAATTTGATTGGAGAGATCAATTTAAGGGTTTATTTAGGTCTTTTTGGGTTAGTAGAAGACTTCCCAATCCCTGCATCCATTCTGTGAACCCATCATAGACCACTTGCTTTGTAAACCAAGCCTAATTTGGCCAATTAGGTTTGTGTACTTTGTGATGGTTTAGTGTTTCTGGAGTAGAAATAGACTTTGGGTCTTTAGGGAATGTAGTAACTCCATAAAGGGTATCTAGAAACATTCTTATTTCATTCTGTTCCCTCCATGGTCAAAATTTGTGCAGGGAAAACCTCTCGGATAGGGCTACAAGGATTTGTAGGACAATAATAGTTTGGGTGATTGTGAGTGTGTAGGAATCAATTGGTTGGGTGATTCCCTATCTAGAGGACCCTATTAAGGTGTTCCAACCATTGGATTGATTGGTTGAATCCACTGGTGAAGAGTTCATACTTTGGCTTGAGTTTAGGGAAAGTGTCCCTAAATCATAATTTGAAAGCAACTTGTTCATAATCCTAAAGGTTGTATTGATTCAAGGAAGGTGTCAAGACCCATTGGACAAGTTGAAATCCATCCTATAGAAAGGTGGGTGGAATTAGATTGAACCTAGTTAAAGGTTGAAGAGTTGTGGAAGAGATTGAGCATCTCTTGGTCTTCTTTATGTGCTCTCTGCATCAGGTGGTATCGGAGCACTAGGATTGTTCTTGGGAGAAGGAACTACACTATGGGATATAGGAAAGAGGATCCAGGGGAAGACAAATTTACCTCAAGGATAACCAATATAGAATTGGTAAAGATTGTGAAAGAGCAAGCTGCTAGGAGCAAGAGACTTGAAGCGGAATTAGAAAAGATGAAAAGAACACAAGGAAGAAATATTGTTGAGGAGTTAGAAGAAGAGGAAGAAGAGGCTCCTATTCATAATAGAGGAGACATACCTGCTGATCAAAGACCTCTCCTAGAAGCCCGTGAAAGAGTGGGGAGGAAGGAAAACGTGGATCTACCAATGTTTTTTGGTAAGATGACTCCAGAATAATGCATGGACTGGATATAGGCATTAGATAATTATTTTGAATGTGAAGAGGTATCTGAACACCAAAAGGTGAAGTTTGATAAGTCAAAGATGAAGGGTCCAGCCCTTAGTTGGTGGAACTTCATACAAAGTGAGAGGGTAGAAGAAGAGAGAAACCCTATCACCACTTGAAAGAAGATGGTGAGTGAGATCAAGAAATAGTTTGTCCCTAAGGACTATGAAGTAGTCCTCCATAAGAAACTTCAAAATCTAAGACAAAAAGACCTTGATGTGGGTGCTTGTACAGAAGAGTTACATAGAATGACTCTCAAAGACAAGGTACTAGAGAATGAGAAACACAAATTGACAAGGTACTTGAATGGTTTCAAGTTCAGTATTCAAGATGAACTTAGTTTGTTCAACCCAGAGATATTACACAAGTGCTATCAAATGATACTAAGGGTTGAGGAGAAGAAAAGAAGAAGAGGTGAAAAAAATAATAGAGGTAGAGGGAACAAATTCAGAGGTAGATGAATATTCAATGGAAGAGGATCATTTCCAAGGAGCCAAGGTGAATCTAGCAATCAGGAATCAGAGGGAGAGACAAGTAGCAGAGGTGTTTTTAGAGGTAGGAGATCAAACAATAGGGGAAGATTTGGTGGAAGAGGACCTAGTGTCTTCACTAGTAAGTGTTTCACTTGTAACCAGATTGGGCATCAATCTTTTAGGTGTCATGAGAATCTTGGCACAAGAAAACAAGGAGGAGATAGAAGGGTGCAGTTGACACATGAAGATGATAGTCAGAGTGTGTCTTCTTATCACATCACAACTTCAAGGCCTACAAATCCAGAGCAAGGAGAATTATGGATCCACTGATAATGGATCCACTGATAATATTGCATCTAAAGAGTTAGCTGATAAGTTAAAACTAAAAATAATCCCTCATCCATTTTCTTATAGAGCCTCATGGTTGAAAAAGGAGAAACAAACCCTCATTTGTGAACAAGTTTGGATAGAGTTCAACATAAGAGAGCATGTAGACAGAGTTCTATGTAATGTCATAGAGATGGATGCATGTCACCTATTGTTAGGAAGACCCTAGAAATTTGATCTGAATGCCAAACATGATGGGAAAACCAATGTGTATGCCATAGCTAAAGCTGGTGTTGAGTATGTTATGAATCCATTTCTTGATGAAGGGAAGGAAAAACATGTTGTCATTAGTGTCTTGTGTGTAGGAGAGAAGGATTTCATTAAAGTATTAAAAGAGAAGGACACACCTTTCTTTGCACTGGTTGTAAGACCTCAAAAGATACCCTTAGATAAGCTGAAGGTCAAAGCCATAGGCAAGGATGTAGGACCTAAAGAAGTTAAAGCACTGTTGGATTAGTACTATGGTTTGATTGAAAAAAGTACACCAGAGACTTTACCACCTCAGAAGGACACCCTTCCAAACAAGGTAGCCTACAAAATGACCCCTGAAAAGAATAAAGAAATAGCAAGGCAGATTGAAGAATTATTGTCTAATGGGTTCATTAGGAAGATTGTGAGTCATTGTGTAGTCCCTAGAGTACTAACATCTAAAAAGGAGGGTACATGAAGATTATGTATAGATTCTAGGGCAATCAATAGGATAACCATAAGATATAGGTTTCATATGCCTAGAATAGAGGATCTAATGGATTGTTTAGGGAGTGCAAGCTATTACTCCAAGGTGGATCTCAAAAGTTGTTATCATTAGATAAGGATCAGGGGCGGAGATGAGTGGAAAACAACATTCAAGGCCACAAAGGGTCTTTATGAATGGCTTGTAATTCCTTTTGGTCTATCCAATACTCTAAGTACATTTATGAGGCTTTTGAATGAAGTCTTGAAGCCTTTTCTCAACAATTTTTTTGTTGTATATCTTGATGATATTCTGATTTTTAGCAGGAGTAAGGATGAACATCTCAAGCATTTGGACATGGTACTGAATAAAATCCATGAGGAATAGTTGAAGATAAATTTAGAGAAATGTGTATTCTTTCAAGAAGAACTTGTGTTCTTAGGATTTGTGATATCCAAGAATAGCCTCAAGATGGATCTTTCTAAGGTTGAATCCATCCTCAATTGGCCACCACCTAATACTGCTTCAGAGGTAAAAAATTTTATGGTTTGTGTAGTTTCTATAGAAAATTTATTAGAAAATTCAGTGGAATATGCACTCCTATTATAAATACCATTAAAGGTGGAAGAAAATGTACTTTTGTGTGGACTAATGAGGCTAATGAATCATTTGAGTTTCTAAAAAGAAAGATTACAGAGAAACCCATCCTAGTTCTACCAGACTTTCACAAAGTCTTCATAGTGGAATGTGATGCAAGAAATAAAGATATTGGTGGGGTTTTGAGCTAAGAAGGGAGACTAGTTGCCTTCTTTAGTGAGAAGTCGAATGAAGCTAAGAAGAAATATTCAAGCTATGATCTTGAACTATATTCTATGGTTTAGTCACTTAGGAAATGGAGGCATTATTTGTTTCCCAAAGAATTCATTATCTTGACTGATAATCATGCTCTTAGTTTTCTAAATAGACAAGAAACAATTCACCATAGGCATGTAAAATGGATGGAATTTCTACAATCTTACACCTTCACAATCAAACATAAGAAAAGGATTGTTAATAGGGTTGTTGATGTTCTCAATAGGAGTCATGTAACCATTCAGACTATTCAACTAGAAAGTGTTTGGGTTCATGCTATGAATGACATGTATGCCACAGATGAGGACTTCAAGGAAGCCTATCAAGTTTTTACTGACATGACATAGAGATATCACACTGATTTATCAGAGTTCCTTGTATAGGATGGATTAATTTTCAAAGGCACTTTTGTGCGTACCAAAAGGGTCCATAAGAGAGAAAATCATTAAAGAGAAGAATTGTGGAAGTTTAGCAGGGAACTTTGGTGTGGATAAAATATTGGAACTTGTAAGAAGATTCTATCACTGGCCCAAGTTGAAGATATATATAAAAATTTTTGTGGAAAGTTGTTTGGTTTGTCAAAAAGAAAAGGGTCATACCTCAAATGCAGGGTTGTATAATCCATTTCCTATCCCTTCAAAGCCATGGGATTATGTAAGTATGGACTTTGTCATTGGTCTTCTTAAGAACAAATATGGATTTGATAGTGTTTATGTAGTAGTGGATAGATTTTCTAAAATGACACACTTTATACCATGTAGAACCACACATGATGCTTCTCACATAGCAGGGTTATTCTTTAAGGAAATTGTTAGACTTCATGGCTTACCCTTAATCATATCTGATAGAGACCCTAAGTTTTTGGGACATTTTTGGAGAACACTATGTAGAAATATTGGAACTAATGTGTCTTTTTCATTAGCATATCATCCATAGTATGATGGTCTGACAAAAGTCATCAATAGATCTCTTGGAAATATTTTTAGATGTCTAACTCAAGAACATGGAGCCACTTGGGATTCCATTCTATCCCAAGAAAAATTATTTTACAATGATTTTGTCAATAGGAGTACTGGATTGAATCCTTTCCAAATTGTGTATGGTGTTCACCGTAGGGGTGTATTGGAACTTACAGATGTGAAGGACATGGAGAAGAAAAGTGCATTGGTAGAGGAGTTTGCTGAAGTAATGAAGGATATCCATGAACAAGTGCAAACAAAATTGAAACATACCACTGAAAAGTATAAATAACATGCACACAAAAAGAGAAGAGATTTTCAATTTAAAGTAGGAGATATGGTGATCATTCACCTTAAGAAAGAAAGGCCAACTAAGGAGAATTATACCAAAATCATGATGAAGAAAATAGGGCCTTTCAAAATCCTAAAGACATGTGGCAATAATGCTTACAAGATTGACTTACCATCCTATATTGGTTTATCTCCTATTTTTAATATTGCTGACATCTATGCATATAAAAGTCCTAGTAGTGATGATTGTGTTACAGGTAACTCAGATTCCCCACAGGATGAAGTGCTGAAAGATTTACCCACACCTACCATTCTAGAGATTGAAAGCATTCTAGAAAAAGGGTGAGTAAACAAACTTGGAGAACCACTTACTATGAGTATTTGTTCAAGTGGAAGAATCAACCTCTAGAAGATTCTAGTTGGATGACCCCTGAGGAAATTTAGAAAATAGGCTTTCAAATTGAAGACTTTCCAAATCAAGAGACTTGAGTTCATTTTTGTCTTGAGGAGTGTGGTGCAGGACACCCATGGCATAATTGATTTTATTTTATTTTAATAAGGATGGATCCTAGAGATCATCCCACTTGTGTTTTTTATCCATTTGTGTGGTGAAGGGTCCCTAAGGTACATCTATAAACCTTGGGACACCTTAGTCCACTTGGATCCTTAGTTGCTTTTGATAGGTGCAAATAGGTGTTTTAGGTGTTTGAAGTGTCAAATTTTTAAATTCAAGGATCTTGGGTCATTTTGATAATATTTGATCATTTCATGGTCATAGGAATCCAATAGAGGTCATTTTGGGTTCAACAAGTGTAAAATGCAACAATGTTGCAAAGTTGTCAAAATGTTGTCAATGTTGCTTGAGCAACTTTCCAAAAAGTTTCTTGAGAAGTTCAAATATGGTTTCCAACAGTAATAACCATCCATGGATTTGTTGGATCCATGATTTTATGGTATTTTAACATGTCCAAGCCTCTTCAATGAGGTTGGAAGTTGGAGACAAAAATTTGATGCAGTTTTGAATAATCCTTGAGAAAATTTTGTGTGTACGGACGTGTACGGATTGGTAGAGTAGAATTAATGTAATGATCAGATAGCCTAGTTAGTCTAGTCTTCAATTCATTTTATTTGGTCTCAATTGAAGTTTTAGAATGAAAGTTATAAATATTTTGGTAAAAATAGTCCAGCAGGGCATCAAATCCAGACGTATTGTACAAATGGAGCTCTAACTTGAAATTTCTCCAGTGGAAATAAATGACCTCATGGGAAATTCTATTTAGAGGTGTATATTTAATTATTCTAAGGGCTCAGGATGAGATCTGGTGTTTTGCTATTTTTAGCATCAAGCCCTAGGCTAAATATCTCAATGTATTTAGCTAGTCAGATATGTGCAGACATGAATAGATGAACAATTCAATTGGAGGGATAAATTGAAGGGTTTATTTAGGTCATTTTGGGTTAGTAGAATAATTACCAATACCTTCATCTATTATGTGAACCCATCATAGATCACTTGCTTCGTAAACCAAACCTAATTTGGCCAATTAGGTTTGTGGACTTTGTGAGGGTTTAGTGGTGCTGGAAAAGAATTGGACTTTGGGTCTTTAGGGAATATAGTAAATCAATAAAGGGTATCTAGAAAAATTCTTATTTCATTATGTTCCCTCCATGGTTAAAATTTTTGCAAGAAAAAACTCTCGGATAGGGCTACGAGGATTCGTAGGATAACAATAGTTTGGGTGATTGTGAGTGTGTAGGAATCAATTGGTTGGGTGATTCCCTGGCCAGAGCACCCTAGTAAGGTATTCCAACCATTGGATTCATTGGTTGAATCCAATAGTGAAGAATTCATGCTTTGGATTGAGTTTAGGGAAAGTGTTCCTAAATCATAATTTGAAAGGAACTTGTTCATAATCCTAAAGGTTGTATTGAGTCAAGAAAGGTGTCAAGATTTGTTGGAAAAGTTGAAATCCATCCTATAGAAAGGTGGGTGGAAATAGATTGAACCTAGTTAAAGGTTGAAGATTTATGGAAGAGATTGAGAATCTCTTGGTCTTCTTGTTGTGCTCTCTACATCAAGCCTCCACTATCATCAGTCTTTCCATCATCTTCCCCCATATTCATACTCTTCTCAACCCCATCATGAGTAGTCTGGTTCACCTATTCTATGTCTTCCTTTGAGTCATAACCTATGAGTAGCTTTTTTTTTTCTTTCTTCATAGATCTATTAGCGAGTTTATAAGATATTTGGGGGGTTCTATGCTCTTCCTCCCCTTCGTCATCACCCTATGAGTTAACATATTGAAAAATGAATTTGGATTTTTTGGATAGGGGGAGGATTTTTTATTTTTCTCTTGGAGGCAAATTGGGAGGAGTCTTTTCCCTTAGGGATAGTGTTTAGAGGAAGCAATATAAGAATTCTGAATTCTAGTGGTGCTCATCCAAGTGGCAATTTTGCTAGCTCCTTAATTTTTGATAACTTTTTTCTTAGTTTGGTTAGGCACGTCAAACATGAAAACACATTGGGGGGGGGGGAAATGACATAGGGGATTCATAGAAAATAATGGGTTTAGGAGGGAAAAGGGTCAGGTGAAAATTGAAAATTATAAAAAAGAGGCCTTGGTGGAAGTAAATTGGTCAAATTTAGAAGGAAAAGCAGAAAATATATGATTTCATGATTCCTAAAATGATTAAGAAGTGACATATGGTAATAATAGTAAACTTTAAAATGTCCTTCTAGCATAAAATACCTCATAATAATGTAACATACCTTATCCCATGGAGAAGGTAGCTCTGAACTATCATATCTGCCCCGCCTCTTAACCGGAGCCTTGTTTCCCTTGAAGAACCTATTGAGGATATCATTTTCAACTACATGATTGGTCTACTTCCAGTTTATTCCCTCAATAAAAATCCCAATGGCCTTAGCAATAACCTCTTCAGTGATTTCAAAGGAATTTTCCTCAACATAAACCCCTTTGTTATCCCAGGAGTAAGAAAACTATGTAGAAAGTACCTCATTAAACCCATTAATGCATTTGATGAAATCATTAACCCCACCCACCTTGTAGATGTGTCATAGGTGGGGTCATTCTTGAATTCATCTAGTTTTTCTGGCTTGATTCATTTGTGGTCACCTCCCGTAACTGTAACAAAATACACATAGTTATCAACGGTGGAGTAAGAAATGTAACTCTTGGTACAAAACATGGAAGTTACCATTACGACTGAATGGTTGAAAGTAATAAAGAGTGCCTATATTCACAGTTGGATGAAATCATAACCCTCTCCTAAAACAAATAGATTCATGTGAGCTATAGATTCTCACAAACAAGAGTCTTTTGAATACATCACATATAGTGTACCTTTCATTATGCAAGGGGTAATGATCAATACAACTAGCACCAGCCTTGTAAATCTTGTAATGCCTTATCATTATATTATAATACTCTTTGGAGACTAATATAATCAAAATGATTACACATGGGCCACCTAGGTGAAGGAAAAAAACTACACCATGAATCATTTTAAATGCTTCTTGAGTAATACAATTTTTAGAGGTAAATCCATCTTGCCACGTCATCCTTCCCATATTCAAATTCAAAATATTATGGCCTATTACCCACTCCCACTCGAGACTATAAAGGTAGAGGTAATGGAAACCTATGAATACCCTAAAGTATTGAGGAGATTCCACATCCCCACTTGTTTGTTACATGTCATCTCCCTTGGGTATTGAACACTCTCTATTCAAGAGAGTCTTCACATTATTTGGGATAGAAGATAGGATTTTATAACATGCCATCCCAAGAAAAGTATAACGATTCACAACAAGAGAGTTGTCCATGACGTTTCTCTCTTAGTAGACATGATTGACAACCATGGAGTCAAATCCCTACAAGATCATGTGGACATCTCCCAAAATACCTTCCATAGACCCGCTTGACTTGGAAATCCCTTTAATAAAATCTATGATAAGTTTGGAATTACCCTCAATTGAGAGTTTTGTGATCCCAGTAGAGAGTGCAATCTTAAGTCCCAATAAATAACCATTCCCTCCACTTGGTTATTCATATATATAGGCACCACACCACTTAAAGCTACCTCCAATGCCCTAGGATAGTCTCTGATCACACCACCTACTATAGCTAGACCTTCAGAATACTTTGTAGTGCCATCAAAATTTAATTTGTACCTGTCTGGATAGGGAGGAGTCCATTTTGTGTTTTTCCTTATGGATTTTTTAGAGGGGTCAAACTTACCAATAGAATCCTATAGGACCTAGTTCCTATAAATTTGATAGTCAATCAGAGAGGGAGGAATGAGGGATAAGGCCCCCTTGTGACACTTAAATTCTCTTACAACATATTTTGGAAGGTGCCAAAGACCACCTCAAGCGAGCATTCCTTCTCACAGAAGATCCTGTTATTCCTTTCTTTCCATATTTACCAACCTAGATGTGGATGGATTTTCCTTCATAATTTCCTAATAGTAGATTTAAAGGAGATCCCTTTCCAATTGAAGACAATTTGGTGAGCATCCCTATTCATCACCCAATGAGTTTAGAGAAGTTGTAAAGTTCTCTGGCACAACTTACACATGAATGGAAAGTATATGAGTAGATGGTTAACTGCATCCTCATTTTGTTTACATAAGATACAAGGGTTTGGCAATTGGAACCCATGTTTGATGAGGTTGTCCTGAGTAAGGATCCTTTCATGCATAACCCCCAACCAGAATAAATTGATCTTAGGGATTAATTGAGAGTTCCACACCTTTCTCCATAATTCATTCTAGTCACCCTTATCGATGAGAATAAGATAGGTAGATCTAACTATGATATTACCACTAGAATTATACATCAATACAAATATATCCTCCCTCAGGAACATGTGGATTCTCTCCTCCTTGACTCTATTTAGTAAATCTAGTGCCAGCAACATAATCCATTAAACAACTTGACAATAGATTTGGAAGTTTTTCTAGGATCTATACCATTATATGTAGTTAGTAACCCATCTCCTGAAGAATCATTTATCCTTCACATAAAGGTCAGGAAATATAGGGAGCAGGGAGAGGGGTGTGTCACCTAGTCAATAGTCATCAAAAAAAATATTTTCATACCATTGCCAATCCGACACTTCAGACCTTGAAGAAGGAAGGACCTACAATTGAGTATAGTGTTCCAAATGTTGGACCCTAAAGGGAGCCCATGCATGTTCAGAAAATGGTGAAATTTTCCTATATTCAAATACTTAGTAAACATAATGTCATACCATTTGGTGTTATGTATGGAAATATTCCACTCAACCTTCATAAGGAGATCTTTGTCGAGGTGAGAGATTATCCTAACTCCTAAACCTCCCATAGATTTTTGCTAGAAAATAGATTCCCATTTAACCAAAGGCATCCGTTTCTTTTTTTCCATTCTAGATCGTAGAAAGTTTCTCTAGATTCTCTCCAATTTGTTAGCCCAAACATTAGATATTATAAAGAGAGAGGAAGTATACAAATATTCCTTTTAATGACTCTTTGAGGAGTTGTAACTTACCCAAAGTACTAAGGAGTTTTCCCTTCCAACCAACTAGCTTACATTGCATTCTTTCCAGAATAGCATTCTAAAAGGAGTTTGAAATATCCTTATCCATAAGTGGTAATCCTAGGTAAGTATTAGGAAGATCAGTAGATTGACATCCAAGGATATTCCTAGCTTTGTTCCATAGGGAATCTTATGTATTGAAAACATAGATTTTTCTTTTAACATAGTCAATACTTTGACTTGACACCAAAGCATATTGGGTGAGGATTCATTTATAACTTCTAGTTTCAAGCACATATGTGGTACCAAAGAGGATTGTTTCATCAAAATATTGTTGTAAGACCACCTAGGGAAATGTGGAAGTAGGGAACACCCAAGGATTTATTTTTCTCGTATAGTATATGTATAAAATTCTTTCGACCCCATTGACTAGGACAAAGTAGTGAATCCTTTATTTGATGTAGTATGCCTCTTGCTATAGTGAATGTTGGAGAGTGGTAGGACCACTAATTTAACCTTTGATATACTCAAAATAATCATTTGGTAGAGGCTTGGTGAATATATCTTCCATCTACTCCTTTGAATTCACATACTCCAATATCACATGCTTGTCTTGAACTTGTTCTCTAAAGTAATGATACTTCATAGAAATGTGCTTGGTCCTAGAATGCATCACTGGGTTCTTTGAGATGTTTATAGAAATATCATTATCATAGTAAATAGTAACTAGATCAGTAATCTCTTCTTGAATACCTTCACGTAGCTGTTTGATCCATACAATGTTTGCACAATTCATAGCTACAACAACATATTCTACCTCGATGGTAGATTGTGATATACAACTCTGTTTCTTACTCATCCATGTCACTAATCTTTCTCCCAAAAATAAATCTCCTCCACTCATACTTTTCCTATCATCAATGTTTCTAGGTGATTGGGATTTGAAATCTCCATTAGAATCAAACTTTCCATCTCTAACACCTTTTAGAATGTAACATCTACTTCCAAATACTTTGAAATAACTTACATTCAGTTTATGATCATACCAGATCTCATATGGAGTATTTTTTGTACCTTTCTTCAGTTGTACTCAGTTTAGTGTATAAGCTGTAGTACTAACTTCTTCTCTCCAAAATGTTTGAGAAATAACCTTCTTAATCATCAGTGTTCTTGCATAATCAACAATAGATCTATTTCTCCTTTCTGCTATACCATTTTGCTGTGGTGTCCTCGAAGCAGACATTTGTCTCTTTATTCCATGTTCATTGCAGAAGAGTGTAAACTCATCAGATGTAAACTCACCTCCTCTATCAGATCTCATACACTTCAATTGTCTTCCAGTCTCCCTTCAAATCTAGCCTTATACCACTAAAAAATTTGAACAACATCATATTTTTAAAAAAAAAATATGACAGACATCACTATTGAATAATCATCAACAAATAAAATGAAATATCTATCACCATAATATCTGTGTTCTCATCAGTCCATGTTAGTGTGCACTAATTCCAAAATTTCTTGAGTAATGTAAGACTTGCTTGTAAAAATTGACTTTGTTATCTTACCAACTTGACATCCTTTGCACATGACATTTTCAGGTTTATCCAATCTCGGTAGATCTCTTACTCTATTATTTTTTCTCACCTTAATTAAGTTCTCAAAATTCAAATGACTGAATCTCTTATGCCATAACCATACATCCTCAATTTTAGAATATATACAACTCTTTTTAGATGTATCAAGGTAGAATAAGTTACCTTTTTACTATTCTCCAGTGGCAATCAAACCTTGATTCTGATCAAATACATTTACCTTTCCATTATGAAATTCTAGTCGGTGTTCCTGAATTGTTCAGTTATGCCACACTCAAGAGATTATACTTTAGTCCTTCAACCCAATAGACATCATCACATTTTGTATTATCCAGCAGAATTATAGAACCTTTACCTTTCACAAGATATGGAGCATCATTACCAAATCTAACATACCCTCCATCATGTTCTTCCATAGTAAGTGTAATACCCTGTCAGGGAACCCAGGAGAACTTAACCTAAACATGACACTAAGTTCACAAAATAATTTTTTTTAAAAAATGTTTACAAATAATATTAATAACAATGATGAAGCAACACAATGAAGTACATGACATACATGAAATGCAACTCATTCATAAATAACACTTCTCGAGGGTTCTTGATGTAGAATTACTTAAACAACTAATCTACGAATACAATAATAAAGAACTGACATAAAGGTTACATAATCTGAAACCAATTACATACATCTCATAATAAAGATTACATATGCAACTGATACCATAAGGTATACTACCTAATCAACATCCACTGCACAAATCGCAGGGTATGTTACAATACATAATAATCAATACAATGCATCCTCCAAAGGATGATACCCATTAAACACATATGGTACAAATATACAACTCATGAAACTGAACCAGTCTCCAAAGGAATCAGAAGATAGAACTGCATCAAAGAACATCCAAGCATGAAGAAGAATCCGTCGAAATCTCAATGGTAATAAGAATCACTACCACCTGACCACGTGGAACCAGAGGTCCACTCCCACCGTGCTGAGGAGATAGTAACAGGACCATCACACGGGGTATACCACAAGAATACAAAACAAGGTACACATGACCTCATACTCCAATGCAAAGGAAGATCCTAGAAGCAATCTAAATCATAACAAAGAATACTAAACATTACCAAATGTAACTGACACACGTAGGGTAACCTAAGTTGTATATAGGGAAGTGTCATCACATAAGCCTGACCTTGAAGGTAACCCTAGTAGTACCTCTTGACCCTGGCCTCCAAGTGACACTATGTGGCTCA
This sequence comes from Thuja plicata, assembly GCA_018584345.1. Classification (NCBI taxonomy): domain Eukaryota; kingdom Viridiplantae; phylum Streptophyta; class Pinopsida; order Cupressales; family Cupressaceae; genus Thuja; species Thuja plicata. Next base: position 986,469 of record MU227273.1, read on the forward strand.
ATGATCCTTTCACAAAGACAAGGATCCCAACTCCCATCCTATCATTTGACAACACTCAAGGCATGGGTAGAGACTCAAAGATCTTATTAGTTCATTTTATACCCCTTTAATGTAACATATTTTCACTTATTAAGTAACTTGCCAATGGGTTCACCTAGTAACCGCTTGGAGTCCTGGACCCCCATTGCAAGCCACTTCCCCACTGTACACTTAGTTAACCTATCTAGGCTGAAGATCAAGACATGAAGATATACATAACCAAAAATTGTATCCTGCCCATTCAGGAGCACATAGGTTCTCGATAACTACAAACACATCCACAGTATACTCATAAGACCATAAAGCACATCATAATAGAATTAGGTTGGGTATAGGAAATCAGGACTATTATACCATCATAAATTACAAATTAACATCACAATAGATACCATGCAAAATAACAATCCCAAACCTCTGGTTAATGTCCTAAGGGTCATCTAGCCCAATAGGCACCCAAAAACAAGATAACATAAAGGAACATACAATTCATCTAAATACGTGCCCAAAGAATATCATGTTATGATCCCCCATTTCAAAAAGAATTATAGGAAAAAATAACGATAACATAGTAACAACATGGTGACATATACATCCTAGTAAAGTTCAATTCAAAGTTCAATGAAGCCATAATGATAAACAAATCTATGTCCATGTCACGCAAATTCATTTACCAGGTAAAATT
>MU227273.1:996488-1016170 GCA_018584345.1 Thuja plicata
TATATTTAATAATTAATTGCAATAATATTCAATTAAATAAATAACATGATATAACACTCAAATAATCATATCAAGCACCTGAAACTGAAAACAAGCAAAATCAAACATGATCAAGGAAAGGGATACACAAATTCCTATCAACTATACAAATTCGGTTAGGGTAGTCAAAACAGATACTTGTCCACTAACTAGGACAATTTGGGTTAGGATAGGATTTGGACCTGAAAACTATCTCCCCTCTCTTACCATTGAGATTAATGTGATAGGGCACGCTCACTCCTACCAATTTAGGGAAGAAGTAGCCTGGTACCTACAAACCTCTCATCACAAAGACGAACATACATGCATATATCATATGGCAAACAATGGTTGAGACTAGGTTATCGTGTGGATCTCGCCGAAGCAAGTAACTACGACTCTGTCCCATACCATACCAAGCACATCAAATAGTAATGAAAACAAACAATGATCCATGTGCATATAAATCTAAGGTCAGTATTGTCAGAAAACCATAACCGAAATGAAATCTTAACATATACATAAGTATCATCAAATAACCTTAAGTCATATATACACAAAAGATACAATCATGATAATAATGGATCAATAATATATTGAAAGGTAATGCACGAATATCCTTAAAAATCATATGAAAGAGCTAACACATACATACTATGGTCTAAAAGAGATTAGAAACTGACACATGCAGACAGACAAAGGGGTAGGTATTACAGTAATGAACTTATATATGTCACCAGTCATATAATGTGAACAACCACTATCTATAATCTAGGTATCATTCTTTCTTACATGTGAGATTGGGGATTTTTCTTCTTCATACCTTTCTTCATTACAATCATCCTTGATAGAAACATACAAAACCTCTTCACCTTCATCATCATATGTATCATCATTGGTTAGTCCTTCTTAAGAAATGTAGCATTAATTGTAACCTTTGTTCTTGAAATCTCGGCATCTCCTAAATTTGTTCTCTCTCTATTGTTATTATCTTGGTTGTCTTTCTTCCCATCATTGTCATTGTCAGGACATCTAGTTGCAATATGACCAATCTTGTTACAATTAAGACATTTCAAAGGTACCTTACCTTGGTACTTGCCTTTTCCTCTCTATAGTCTTCTAGCTTGTAGAGCTTCAAACTCTTCTTGTTGTTTTTCATCTTTGACATATAGGTTCTCTATGTCTCTTTTGCGATTTTAAAACCTTTCAATCACACAACTTATGTAACCATCACCTAATCTAGACTCTCTATAATTTCCAACATTAAAAGATGACTTGAATGCAAACTCAATCTTAGTAGTGGTAGGTGAAAAACCCCCACAATAGATAATAAAAATCTTGCCAAAGTATCTCCTAGGAATAGTGTATTCAAACTAAGGATTACTTTTCCTATCATGAAGTGCATTTAAATTGTCAACCCAGGGACACATAATTTAAATTAGCTAACATGATTTGTGCACTAAGTATCTCAAAGAGTCATATCACTTATGCTGCAAGAAGGAAGAATACATGAAAGAGACCTACGCTATTGCTGCAAGAAATTAAACACACATAATTACTTAATGAAATTAATGCTGGAAACTATAAACTTAACTTAAACCTATTCTATCAACCCAAATCATTCACTAAAATTATCCTTGCAAGTGTTGCAGGAACATACATGAGTTATAATGTTGCAGGAGGAAACAATAAACTCTACTTAAAAAGATGTAAATGCTGAAAGAAACTCTAACATATTCTAATCTAATCTATCTTCCAAGTGGGCCCCATTGGTTGGCTTCTTCTAACTACTAACACAAAATGTAAATAAAAATCTGTCCATTATATTTCCAAAAACTGATTACATCATAATGAAAACAATGCACGGAACTAGAAAGAGGAACTTTGTTGTGCAAATGCAACAATAATATATTATCCAACTCTCCACAAATTAACAATCAAATCCCTTTATATAGAGGATTTATGTTTATTCAAAGAATATAGATAAGGTTTGAATAAATCATGCCATAGAGAAAGGAGAATGTAACAACCCACGACAGAATGTAATAAAGTCTGGATGACTGATTCAACAAGATATTGACCGCTGAAAGAAAATATAGCATAATTATGTTCCTATATTCCCTGAGATGATGGATCCTCCAATGTAGCAGGCATGTCTTATGGTTTTCATAATGGTTCTCACCATCGCAGCTGGGACTTGAATTTTTCTTCTTCAATTCAGTCGATCCACTCTCAAGCCGCTCATTTTCCCTGGCACTTTAGTAGCATATGCGGGTATATATTCAAGTCAACTAGTCAACTCAATCCAAATATTAGAACACAAATTCAAATAGTTATATGAAATAATATCATAGATATATAATGTTTATAAAAATATGTCACTAATAGCTACCCATAGGATTTGGTGGTTCTAACTATACTTATAACATGATCACAAGTTCAAATACTAAAAGGTTCACAAATGTCTTGGTAATGTTTTAAACAAAGTATAAAAATTAACATAAAATAGAGACAAATTATTGTCCCATCATCTACCCCCCTACAAGAAAAATGCTTGTCCTTAAGCATTACATTTGTTTGAAATTCCTCTAAACTCCCCGACCTCTGTCTTTCCTCTCCTTCTTCTCTTAAAGGTATAGTAGAATCCTCTAGTTTTCTCCCAGAAGTCCATCCTATAATCCTCCTGCAGTTGATCCAAATTTGTAGCATTAATGTTGTAAAGATGCCATAGAAGCATAGGCTAATGAATTGTAAGGGGACACCAAAGGTCACACCTAATCTATCTACCTAGCTGGATATAATTTGGTTCCCTATGTATTGCTACTTCAAGGTTAATAGGGCTGTGTGGTTCTGCTTCCTTGAATACTTCTAGAAATCTATTCCATCCATTTCTGGCACCAGCCAGGGCTCTTTGAAAGGTAAAGTAGGACATCCCTTGATATTCTGCATAGACCTCTTCCCTAATATTAAAAATATTCTTCTTATTCTCTGCTTTTATGCTTCCATAGGTGAAGTTGGACCAATCTCTTAGCAGCACATCAGGCTTACTTCTTTTAGCCCTTAAAGGTAGTGGTTCTCTATTTTCCTAGTCCTTGTAGCTGTATAATTTCCTTTCATAATTTTCTTCATTATGAATAAATGAAATTAATTCCCTTAGATGTATATCCCCAATATAAAGAAAAGGATTCCACTCAGTCTCCTTGAGAATAATGAGGTTGTGCAGGTATAACTCACATAGCAGGTTCTACTTCCAGGAATGAAGACTTTGGTATAGACCATAGAATTCTTGAGCTATTTTAAACAAATATCATATACCCTGGGAGGAGGACTGCAAGTAATAATCTGATCAACTAATTTCAAGGCATGATCCATTTACTTTTTTTTCCTCGCCAATTGCTCCTTTAGGTCTTCTATTTTCTCATTTTTGTCATTTATCACTCTTTGCATTTGCTTCTTTTCTGCCTTCCATAGGGTTGTTTTAAGAAAAAATTGATTGTATAAGCCAAAGAGAAGGGATTGCAAAGTAGGTGGGCCACACTCTTCTAATTGATTTTTTTGTTTCCTCTGCTCTCTATATACCTTCTCTAAATTGCTGGTGAACCAAGTCCTCTAATAAGGTACTAGGGCATTCTATGAGTGAGATGTCTGTTGAGGAATTTTAACTTCTTCCTCATTGATTCCTTGAAAATTCTTATAACTCTCTTCAGGGTCATTTTGACATACGAGAGGATCATCACCACATTTCTTATTTAAATTTTGAGAAAGGTATGGGATTTTAGGTCGAGTTGGGGATTTATCTAGAATTTATTGTTCATGGGGTTCTACAACAACTTATTATGAAGGAACATATTGATACTTTGGGGATACTTGAGGAATTTGTCCTCTCTTCCGAGGACTTCTCCGTATAAGAGTCTCTGCAACCTCCACAACCTTCTTTTTACTATCTTTATTCGGCCTCTCTACTGAGGGAGTAGTTGCTGTAGGAGCCGATTTCCTTTTCTTTCCTTTTGAAAATGTGGGGTTTTGAGGTTCATGTGTAGGAACAAAAGTTCCTTCACCTACTTTTCATTTTCCCCTCTCCTGAAAAGAGGTAGGGACATTGCTCTCAAGAGAAGGCCAAGGTCTATTTTCTTCAAGTTTTTTGGGTTCCCCATCTTGGGTGGCTATTTCAATAGCTGGCTCGAAGGGTGCTGCATTATCATTGCTGGGTTGCTCAACAGGCTCAACCTGGGGTTGCAAGGTTTTAAACTGAACAAATTCTGACCATGCCAAGGGAGAGACTTCCCTAAGGGATTTTTCAACTAATAGTTTAATTAGGGCATGGTGGGAGACATAATTTACATTCCCCTTCTGGGTCTCCTCGGCACTAATACTTAGCATGTTATATAGGAAATTAGGAATAATTATTGGAAAACTATGCCATACATAGATACGTAACTTGAAATGATGTGAATGTAAATTTGAAAATCTTCCCTTACAGGTCAATTACCTTATAATGTGTGTTTCCAGCTCATTTAATGATGGAGGGAGCAACATGTGTTTGCATCCTTGCTTGTTTATCTCCAATGGAGGGTCTGTAGGAAGAGTAAACTGGGCTCAAGCTGACCGAGCATCATGCTCATTCGGATAATGTTCCCCAATTGCTGGAAATCCAGTTACTTTTGCTATGTGTTCCTCTATTGTGACAACCGTTAAACCCCATATGGTTTCCTTTCCCTCTTCAAATGTACTCATAAATTCTGCTATTACCTCCTCATTAAATTCTTTCAGTTGCAGGAAATACCCCAGCCAACCACACACATTGAACCTCCAAACTACTTTAATATCTATGAGAAGAACACCATGAACCACGGGCTTATGTTGCTATAGCTTCCCTCCCATTTGTTCCAAATATTTTCCTTAAAATTTCTGTTGTAGCTTGTCAATCTCTCAATTTCTTCTGCTCTACAATTTATGAATACCTTATTCCCTTTTGAATCACCCTGAATTAAGTTTTCAAACTGCACTTCTTGAAACAATGGATTTTTTTCTCTTGCAATCTTTCTGTTGTATTTGACATAAACAATAATAATGGAACTTTTACAGAAGAATTATAACTCTAACTGTAAGTTTAAGTGCGAGTTACCACATAGTTTAATTATGTCCTTTCAGGTCACATCAAGTCTGAAAATCTGGGATAATTTGGGAATTATAGTATGACACTTGTACGAGAAAGTAAAGGGACTTAATGAGACAAGGAGAAAGTACAAATTTGAGTTGATAGGTAATCTTATGAGAAGTGATAGGACAACTATAAATGACATGAAAACTTAATACACTTTGATGCCCCCTACGAAATTGAGATAAGTGTCCACACTTGTCACACTTGGCACGAGGTGAGGAACTGGCTTAATGCCTTCATCATAGATTTATTCTAGTACTAGATATAATTACCAAAATCTATGTGCTGAAAGTGGAAAGAAATTTGAAAAGATGTACCTGTCATTTGATTACCGCATGCACAAAAAAGGTGGTGAGAGTGGAACAATTGCAACGGTTGCCTGCGTTGGCTGATGTGGCTCATATTTGAAACATATAAGAAATATGGAAAGAGGTGATGATGTGGAAGATGGGTGGGTGGAAGGTAGAGAAGAGGAATGGGTTGGAAATATGAATATAGAATATGAATGAAGAATGGAACTTTATTTGAAAATGAAGTTTTTATTATGAGCATGCATGAATGAATGTTATGTTGAAGCTACAAGAAGAAGGTTTTCACCCTCTTTGGAAGGAAGTTTTACTTGTTTCTTGTTTGGATTTGTATGTATGAATTGCTGTAGGAAGTCTTCTTTCATCCGGGGTTGATGATACAGATGAAGCCGATGCCCGTTGACCAATAACTTAAAATGTACTGGGTCAATAGTTGTCAACTCAACTACTCCATTGGTGAAGACATGGTCTATTTCATATGGTCCCAACCATCTGGTCTGTAGCTTGCATAGTATTTCTTGGAATATGGAATCATAGATTAATGCCCAATCACCTACTTGAAACTATTTATTATTAATATGGGATTTATGGCACTTATTCCTCTGTTTCTATACTATCTTAGTGTGCTCCAATGCATATTTTCCCATTTCATCCAAGGAGTTGAGATGTAGTAGTATTTCCCTCTTTGCTGCAGGAAGGTCAATGTTTAACTCTAACACAGTACATAATGTTATGTGCTTGAACTCAATTAGTAACATTAATGCTTTCCCATATAGTAATTCAAATGGAGTGAACCCTGTGGTTGTCTTCCATGTTGTTCTATATGCCCAGACTACTTTTGAGAGTTGGTTTCTCCAGTCATGGCGGTGCATATGAATTGTTATTGTTATAATAGATTCAATCTCTCTGTTAGTAACTTCCGCCTGACATTAGCTTGAGGATGGTAGGGACTGGACTTCCTATGTCTGATATTGTATTCCTTCATGAGTTATGTGATCAGGTTGGATGTGAATTGTGCTCCCTAATCAGTTACAAGCTCTCTTGGCACACCATAACGGGTGAAGATTTCCTCATATATAAACTCTCCTACCTTATGATCACGTGCATGCTTCATGACCTTTACTTCCACCCATTTGGTTAGATAACCGGTGCATACCAAAATATAGGACTTTCCATTAGATGGAGGGTCTATAGGACCAATGAAATCCATGCCCCACTTATCAAATGGTGTTACCACCACTTGTGGATGTAAAGGAATTTCATCTGATTTTGTTGGATGACCCATCCTTTGGCATTTATCACATTTTCTTGTATAATTGGTTGCATCTTTGTGAAGTGTGGGCCAGTAATAACCTATTGTTAAGATCTTCAGAGCTTTCCTCTTAGCTAAAAAAGTGTCCTCCACATGGCTCATCATGAAAAGCATGGAGGATATCATATGTTTCATCTTCACGTACACACCTTCTCTTGACTTGCTCTGGACCAGTGTAGAATACTATATTGTTAATCCAAGAGAATTGAAAGGTTTTCTCAACAAGCATTATTCTATCCTTAGGAGAGAAATGTGTAGGCATTTTGTCAGCTACAAGGTAATTAGCTATATCAGCATACCATGGACTCTTGACAACAATACAAAACAAATGTTCATCAGGGAATGTGTCATCTATCAAAGTAGTATCATTTTCAACATTCTGGAGGCTGGATAAATTATTTGCTACTACATTTTCTTTCCCTGGCTTGTCAATGATGATTATGTCAAATTCCTGCATAAGAAGAAGCCATCTTGCTATCCTACCTAAGATGGCAGGTTTGTTCATAAGATACTTGATTGCTGCATTGTCAATATGAAAAAAGATGGGATAGCCTATTACATAGTGGCAGAATTTATTCAAAACATAAACTACTGCCAGCAATTCTTTTTTAGTAACTGTGTAATTAAACTCTGGGCCATGTAAACTCGTGCTGATATAGTAAATTGCATTTTCAAGGTTATTAGAATTTTCTCCTAAGACAACACCTATTGCATAGTCAAAAGCATCTTTATGTATGTGGAATGGTAAAGACCAATCAAGCCCCCTAAGTTCTGGTGCAGTTATCAGAAAGGACTTGAGCTGCAGGAATGATTTATCATAGGCTGATGTCCATGCAAACTCAACCTCTTTTGTAAGCAAGGTGTATAGAGGACTAGCTATCTCACTAAAATTTTGAATGAAGCACCTATAATAGCCAGCATATCATAAAAATGATCTAAAATCTTTTTGCTTAGTGGGTGTAGGAAGTATAAAAATTACCTCAATTTTTGCAGGGTCTACTTGGATGCCAGCTTCTGAGATGAAATGTCCCAGCACCACTCCTTCCTGCATTAGCATGAAATATTTCTCACTATTGGGAGACAAGTTGTTTTCTTGACATCTGATTAACACTGTTTCCAAGTTCTTCGAAGCCTCCTCAAAAGTAACACCAAATGTAGTGAAGTCATCCATGTATATTTCCATGCAATGATGTGATATGTCAGCAAAAATGATGATTACAACTCTTTGGAAAGTAGTTGGTGCATTACATAAGCCAAAAGGTAACACAAAATATGCATATGTTCCCCACGGGCATGTAAATGTTTTATTCTCATGATCCTTTGGATAAATGCTAATCTGGTTGTAATCATTGTATCCATCAAGAAAAGAGAAGTACTTCTTACCAGCTACGGTGTCTAGAAATTGATCAATAAATGACAAGGGAAAATGGTCTTTATTTATGGCATTGTTCAATTCCCTATAATCTACATATATTCTCCATTTATCCCCTTTTAGGCACTATGACCAAAGGTGATACCCATTTACTATCAGAGATTGGATAAATATAACCAGCATCGAGCAACTTATGTAGTTCTATTTTTCCATTTTCTCTTAAGGATGGATTAATCCTTCTCTGAGGTTGGAAGAGTGGTAGACTGACCTCATTGATGTAGATTCTATGAGTGGAGAGCTTTGGATTCAAGTCTGTCATGTCTCCATAATCCAAAGAAAAATCTTTTTCATGTTGGCAAAGGATTTGAGTTAACAATACCAATTATTATGCTGACAACTTACTGTTAACATGAAGATTGTGACTAGGAGAAAGTTCCACATTAGTTTTTAGTTCTAGCATTGATACCTTAGATATTGGGCTTGTGGATATCTCATAGGTTAGTAATTGATGGATAATATCAGGGCCTACTGGAAAAACACTGTCCTCATAAGTACACAACTATAGAATAAAGATTTTAGAAATATATTTTTCTATGACACACTCATTGGTAAGGATACTTTGAATCAAATCATGTTCTTCTTTAAATTTTAGGAAGGATTGTTTGTGTAACATCATTAGCTGAGAAATTTTTTTTATCTCTTCTTCCTCATCCCCCAAATCTGGCCAAATAGGAGTACTCATATCTGGTTGGGGTTGGGAAGGAGGATATAATGCTATCTTCTTGATTTCTTGGCCATTTGAAATTGTTATGTTACCTGATATGCAAATAATATGGGCATCATTGGTGGCTAACCAAGGTCTTCCAAGAATAACTGGATAACCAACAAAATTTACCTTAGGTGATAATATCAGGAAGTCAGTTGGATATTCCCAGGAATCCAATGTGACTACTATATCCTCTATGATGCAATCTGGGGTGATAGTGGAACTATTTGCAATTTGGAAGGCTATTGGAGTGGTTCTGAATCCCTCTATACTCAAACTATGCATGGTATCCTTAGTCATAACATTTATAGCTACTCCCAAATCAAGTAGAGCATTTTTCATAGACTGGCCATTAATGATAAGATCAACAACTAGACTTCCAAGGTCAGAGTACTTTGGTATGACTATCTTCCCCAACATAATATCTACAAGTTGACCTATAGAATGGAATGTTTTGGGATCCTATTTCTTACGTCTAGGATTTTTGAGGCATGCTTCCTTAATGAATTTTCTATAAAGAGGAACATCTTTGATAGCTTGAAACAGTGGAATCTGGATATGCATGTTTTTCAACTGGTCAAGGATATCAAATGGTGTTTCTTCTTGGGATATATTTTTTTCCATGCTTAGCCTTTTGAGGAAATGGAGGATTAACTAAGGTGTGAACATCAGTTCTACTTGGTATATCAGTTGGTTGGACAGTATTTGGAAAAGAAACTTCTGGAAGTGGTGCTGATGCTGCAGGAATGTATGGGTCTTCTATTATAACATAAGGTTCATGTGTAGGTAGAGTAGTACCAGATCTCAAGTGGATGTCAGACATCTCTAGTGCATAGGCTGGGTACTACTAAGTATCAATAGCATACATTGGTTGCTATTGTTGCTTATTGTTAGGATTGGGCTCTAGAAGAGTAGGTAATTGGGTTGGCTTTGGAGTAGGACTTGTGGCTGTAGGAGGTGGCATTATTGTAGGTTGAGACACTGGAGGTGGTAAGGGTGAATATCCAGGATTTTGATTAGGCCATTGTTGAGGCCATCCCCATTAGTTATATGGCTGCCAATTCCCCTGTGGTGTCTGCCATTGATTTTGAGGCTAAGGCCACTAGTTTTTCTATTAGTTAGGCAACTGGTTTTACTGTTGGTTAGGCGACTGGTTGTTCTATGCAGGTTGGGAGTACTGATTTTGATAATTCTAGTTTTGTCATTGATTATTATAAGGATTAGAAAATTGCAAAGGATCTTGAGGCATACCTTGTCTTGAAGCCCATGGTCGATGTTGAGAAACAAAGAGCACTTTCTCATCATCTCCTTCTATTTTCATGTACTCAGTAAGAAGATGTTGGTTCTCCAAGTTCACCACCAGCTTGCCCCCATATTCTTTATTTTTCTTGCGGTAGTAAGGACAATACTCAGCTAGCTATGCTTCGGCATCTACATGCTTTTTCTTGGCAGTCATGCTATCCAGGCATGTGGAAACATCATTAATCATATCTTACTTGAAATCTAACAGCAGGTTTGAGATCTCTAGCTTACAAATGCCTAAGCTATTCCCCTTAGCAAGTCTAGACCAAAATCCTCTTCCCTTCTTTATGGTTGATCTTGAATAGTTAAGGCATATTTTTCTTAAGGTCATCCCCGAAAGATTGGGATATATCTCCTCCAACCATGAGGTCCAGTGCTTCTAGGCAGTTATCATTTACTCCCCTTAAGAAATAGAGTTTATGTGAATCCTCCTCTAGGACATGTGGATTCTTTTGTAGGTTATACAAGAAGTGTGAAACATAATCTTCCAGAGTTTCATCTTCCTTATGTGACATTCAAAAAATGTCACCTCCTCTCCAGTCACCCCCTTGCAATATTCTTTGTATTTCTGTAGAGACAAAGTTTTCATATCATCCCAACTGGTTGCTGCATTAGCTCCTAAGCCGATAAACTATCGTAGGGAGGACTCCTTCAATGTTGCTAAAAACAACTTGAGCTTGTCGCCATCAATTTTGTATTCAAAGATTCAACAAAAAATGTCAAACTCAAAGAGAAAGGTGTCAAGATCTTCAGCTATGAAGCCATAGAAATTTGGAAGTGTAGCAGTGAGTATGTTTTTGAGGTTAGCATTGTTGATAAGGCTAGGAAGAGAAAATGGAAAGGTAGGTTGTGCCATTACTGGAGGTATTTGGAAATGGAGTTTCTATTGGAAAGGAACATTAGCCACAAGATTATGAATGACAGGTGCACTTGGAGCATAATTATCAAGAAAAATGGCCAAAATTTCAGCAAAATGTTGAAGGCCAACTAGATCAAAAGGCCCTTCTTCAAAGGAAGATGCTGCAGGAAAGTTAGGACTAACATCAATAAAAGGTAATTCAACCTCTTCAAATTCTTCATTTAGATTAGCAAGTTCTCTTGAAAGAAATCTTCCATGTTCATCTTGTTTTATTCCTCTTCGATGCATGTAAATAATTACGTAAACTTGTTAATCAAGTTCAGGAATGTATACTACTATCTAGAAAATAGGGAACTATCTAAAAATGAAAAATGACTCAATAAGGTTCTTAGCTTGCCACCATCCCCGACAATGACGCCAAAAATAAACAACCCCACAATAGGTAATAATAATCACGCCAAACCTTCTCCTAGGAATAGTGTATTCAAACTAAGGATTACTTTTCCTATCATGAAGTTCATTTAAATTGTCAACCTAGGGATGTATACTTGAAATGGGACAACACGATTTGTGCACTAAGTCTCTCAAAGAGTCATATAACTTATGCTACAGGAAGGAAGAATACATGAAAGAGACCTAGGCTATTGCTGCAGGAAAGTAAACACACCCAACAACTTAATGAAATTAATGCTGGAAATTGTAAAATTAACTTAAACCTATTCTATCAACCCAAAGCATTCACTATAATTATCCTTGCAAGTGCTTCAAGAACACACATGAGTTATAATGTTGTAGGAGAAAATAGTAAACTCTACTTAAAACGCTGTAAATGATGAAAGAAACTCTAACCTATTCTAATCTAATCCACATCCCAAGCGGGACCCCTTGGTTGGCTTCTGCTAACTACTAACACAGAATGTAAATCAAAATAACTTCTTCATTATATTTCCAAAAACTGATTACATCATAATGAAAACAATGCAAAGAACTAGAAAGAGGAACTTTGCTGTGCAAATGCAACAATAATATATTATCCAACTCTCCACATACTAACAATCAAATCCATCTATATATAGGATTAATGTTTATTCAAAGCATATAGATAAGGTTTGACTGCATCATGCCATAGAGAAAGGAGAATGTAACATCCCAAGACAAAATGTAATAAAGTTTGGATGACCGATTCAACAAGATATTGACCGCTGAGAGAAAACATAGCAGAGTTATGTTCCTATATTCTCTGAGATGATGGCTCGTCCAATGTAGTAGACATGTCTTGTGATTATTATAACGATTCTCCTTGCCACAAATGGGACTTCAATGTTTCCTCTTTAATGCTGTCAATCCACTCTCAAGCCGCTCCTTTTTCCTGGCAGGCTAGTAGCATCTGTGGGTATATATTCAAGTCAACTAGTCAACTCAATCCAAATGTTAGAACACACATTCAAATTGTTATATGAAATACTGCGATAGATATATAATGTTTAGCAACATATGTCACTACTAGCTACCCATAGGCTTTGGTGGTTCTAACTGTACTTATAACATGATCACAAGTTCAAATACTTAAAGGTTCAAAAATGTCTTGGTAATGTTTTAGACAAAGTATAAAAATTAACATAAAATAGAGACAAATTATTGTCTCATCATCTGCCCCTATAAGTAAAATGCTTGTCCTCTAGAATTACATTTCTTTGCAATTCTTCTAAACTCCCTGACCTCTGTCTTTCATCTCCTTCTACTCTTAAAGGTATAGTAGAACCCTCTGGTTTTCTCCCAGAAGTCCATCCTATAATCCTCTTGCAATTGATCCAAATTTGTAGCATTGATGTCGTAAAGAGGCCATATAAGCATAGGCGAATGAGTTGTAAGGGGAAACTAGAGCTCATGCCTGATATGTCTACCTAAATGGATATATTTTTGTGCCCTATATATTTCTTCTTCAAGGTTAATAGGACCGTAGGGTTCTGCTTTCTTGAATACTTCTAGCAGTCTATTCCATCCATTTCTAGCAGTAGCCAGGGATCTCTGAAAGGTAAAGTAGGAAATCCCTTGATATTATGCATATACCTCTTCCCTGATATTAAAATTTTTCTTCTTAGTCTCTTCTTTTATGCTTCCATAGGTGAGGCTAAACCAATCTCTTATCAGCACATTGGGCTTACTGCTTTCAGCCCTTAAAGGTAGTGGTTTTGTCTTTTCTTGGTCCATGTAGTTGTCTAATTTCCTTGCATAATTTTCTTCATTTTGCATCAATGAAATTAATGACCTTAGATGCATATCCCCAATATAAAGAAAAGGATTCCACTCAGTATCGTCGGGAATAATGAAGTTGTGCAAGTATAACTAATAGAGAAGATTTTGTTGCCAGGAAGGAAGGGTTTAGTACAGACCATAGAATTCTTGAGCTATTTTAAATAAATAGCGTATACCCTTAGAGGAGGCCTGCAAGTGATAATATGATCATCTAATTTCAAGGCATGATCCATTCTCTATTTTTGCCTCACCAATTGCTCCTTTAGGTATTCTATTTCCTCATTTTGGTCATTTTCACTCTTTGCATTTTCTTCTTTTCTTCCTTCCATAGGGTTGTTTTAAGAACAAATTCATTGTACAAGCCAAAGAGAATTGATTACAAAGTAGGTGGTCCATACTCTTCTAACTAATTGTTCTATCTCCTCTTCTCTTTATATGCCTTCTCTAAATAGTTGGTGAACCAAGTCCTCCGATAATGCACTAGGGCATTCTATGAGTGGGCTATCTGTTGAGGCATTTGAACTTCTTCCTCATTGATTCCATTAAAATTATGATGACTCTCTTCAGGGTCATTCTGACATACAACAGACTCATCATCACATTTCTCATTTAAATTTTGAGAAAGGTATGGGGTTTTAGGTTGAGTTGGGGAATTATCTAGAATATATTGTACATGTGGTTCTACAGCAGCTTGTTGTGAAGGAACAGATTGAAACTCTTGGGATACTTGAGGAATTTTTCCTCTCTTCCAAGGAATTCTCTATATAGGAGTCTTTGCAACCTCTACAACCTTATTTTTACTAGCTTTATTTGGCCTCTCTGCTATAGGAGTACTTGCTGTAGGAGCTGATTTCCTTTTCTTTCCTTTTGAAGCTGTGGGGTTTTGTGGTTTAGCTGTAGGAACAAAATTTCCTTCACCAAATTTTCATTTTCCTCTCTTCTAAGAAGAGGTAGGGACATTGCTCTCAGGAGTAGGTGAAGGTCTATTTTCTTCAATTTTCTCAGGTTCCCCTTCTTGGGTGGCTGTTTCAACAGTTGGCTCTAAGGGTCCTGCATTATCATTGCTGGGTTGCTCAATAGGCTCAACCAGGGGTTGCAAGGTTTTAAACTGAACAAATTCTGACCATGCCAAGGGAGAGACTTACCTAAGGGATTTTTCAACTAATAGTTTAATTAGGGCATGGCTGGAGACAAAATTTGCATTCCCCTTCTAGGTCTCCTCGACGCTAATACTTAGCATGTTATACAAGAAATTAGGAACATTTATTGGAAAACTCTGCCATAGCTAAGTAACTTGAAATGATGTTCATGTAAATTTGAAAATCTTCCCTCACAGGTCAAGTACCTTATAATGTGTGTTTCCAGCTTGTTGAATGGTGGAGGGAGAAACATGCATTTTCATCCTTGCTTGTTTATCTCCAATGGAGGGTCTGTAGGAAGAGTAAACTAGGCTCGAGTTGACCTAGTGTCATGCTCATTGGGATAATGTTACCAAATTTTTGGCAATCTAGTTACTTCTGCTATGTGTTCCTCTGTTACGACCACCATTAAACCCCATGCGGTTTCCTTTCCCTCTTCAAATGTACTCATAAATTATGCTACTACATCGTCATCAAATTATGTTAGTTGCAGCAAATACCCCATCCAACCACACACATTGAACCTCCAAACTTCTTCAATATATGTGAGAAGAAAGCCATGAACCATGGGCTCATGTCGCTATAGCTGCCCTCCCATTTTTTCTAAATATTTTCCTTAAAATTTTTGTTGTAGCTTGTCAATCTATCAATTTCTTCTGCTCTGCAATTTCCAAATACCTTATTCCCTTTTGAATCACCCTGAATTAAGTTTTCAAACTGCACTCCTTGAAAATACAAATTTTTTTCTCTTGTAATCTTTCTATTGTATTTGACATAAATAATAATAATGACACTTTTACATAATAAATCGTAAATCTGACTACAAGTTTAAGTGTGAGTTACCACATAGTTTAATTATGTCCTTTCAGGTCACATCAAGTTAGAAAATCTGGGATAATTTGAGAATTATAGTATGATACTTGTGTGAGAAAGTAATGAGACTTAATGAGATGATGAAAAAGTACAAATTTGAGTTGATAGGTAATCTTACGAGAAGTGATAGGGACAATTAGAAAAGACATGAATACTTAATACACTTCCTTGCCCCCTACAAAATTGAGACAAGTGTCCACACTTGTCACATTTGGAACAGGGTGAGGAACTGGATTAGTGGTTAATCATAGATTTATTGTAGTACTAGATATAATTACTAAAATCTATGTGCTAAAAGTGGAAAGAAATTTGAAAATTAAGGTCAATGTTTAACTCCAACGCAGTACGCAATGTTTTGTGCTCGAACTCAACTAGTAACATTGCTACTTTCCCATATAGTAATTCAAATGGAGTGAACCCTATGGTTGTCTTCCATGTTGTTCTATATTCCCAGACTACTTTTGTGAGTCGGCTTCTCTAGTCATGATGGTGCATATGAATTATTTTTGTTAGAATGGCTTCAATCTCTCTGTTAGTAACTTCCACCTGACCATTGGCTTGAGGATGGTAGGGTCTAGACTTCCTGTGTCTAATATTGTATTCCTTCATGAGTTCTATGATCAGGTTGGATGTGAATTGTTCTCCCTGATCAGTTACAATCTCTCTTGGCACACCATAACAGGTGAATATTTCCTCATACAGAAACTTTGCTACCTTATGAGCATGTGCATGCTTCAAGGCCTTTACTTGCACTAATTTGGTTAGATAATTGGTGCATACCAAAATGTAGGAATTTCCATTAAATGGAGGGTGTATAGGACCATTGAAATCCATGCCCCACTTTACAAATGGTGTTACAACCACTTGTGGATGTAAAGACATTCATCTGATTTTTTTGGATGACCCATCCTCTGGCATTTATCACATTTTCTTGTATAATTGGATACATCTTTGTGAAGTGTGAGCGAGTAATAACCTGTTGTTAAGATCTTCAAAGCTATCCTCTTAGCTACAAAGTGTCATCCACATGGCTCATCATGAAAAGAATGAAGGATATCATATGTTTCTTCTTCATGCACACACCTTCTGAAGACTTGGTCTGGACCAGTGTAGAATAGTGTATTGTCAATCCAAGAGAATTGAAAGCTTTTCTCAATAAGCATTCTTCTATCCTTAGGAGAGAAATGTGTAGGCATTTTTTTAGCTGCAAGGTAATTATCTATATCAGCATACCATGGACTCTTGATAGCAATATGAAACAAATGTTCACCAGGAAATGTTTCATCTATCACAGTAGTATCATTGTCAGCATTCTGGAGTCTGGATAAATAATTAGTTACTACATTTTCTATCTTTGGCTTGTTAATGATGGTTATGTCAAATTCCTGCAAATGAAAAAGCCATCTTTCTAGCATACCTGAGATGGTAGGTTTTTTCATAAGATACTTGATTACTACATGGTCAGTATGAACAAAGATGGGATAGCCTGTTACATAATGGCATAATTTATTCAAAGCATAAACTACTGCCAGTAATTATTTTTCAGTAACTGTGTAATTTAACTCTTGGCCATGTAAAATCTTGCTGCTATAGTAAATTGCATTTTCAAGGTTATTAGAATTTTATCCTAAGACAACAACTATTGCATAGTCATAAGCATCTGTATGTATGTGGAATAGTAAAGACCAATCAAGACCCGTAAGTACTGGTGCATTTGTTAGAAGTGACTTGAGCTGCAGGAAGGATTCATCACAGGTTGATGTCCATGCAAACTTGACCTCTTTTGTAAGAAAGGTGTATAGAGGACTAGCTATTTGACTGAAGTTTTGAATGAAGCACCTATAGTAGGCATCACTTCCTAAAAATGATCTAACATATTTTTTATTAGTGAGTGTAGGAAGTGTGAGAATTACCTCAATTTTGTAGGGTCTACTTGGATACAAGCTTCCTAGATGAAATGTCCTAGCACCACTCCCTCCTGCATCAACATGAAATATTTCTCACTGTTGAGAGACAAGTTGTGTTCTTTACATCTGATCAGCACTTTTTCCAAGTTCTTCAAACCCTCCTCAAAAGTAACACCAAATGTTGTGAAGTATTTTATACAAGGAGTGCATGGAGATGGGGCCTAGGGCTCTACTAACTAACAAACAAACTTGCAGAAACAATGCAGAAGCAACGACAACATAGTGAGAGAAGAAACAATAGACATCCTTTTCATTAATATGTCAAACTCATTACATGTCGGGATGTAAGGCCTTCCCAGTTTTGGCCATATACAATCAACGAGTTAAAAAATTATGTTCATACATGCGAGGTCAAAGACCTTCCTTCCAGAATCTTCAATACTTAATCTTCTATTACAATCTGATATCAAAATCCTACTGCCGAACTACTGCCTAAAACTAAGAACATAGAAACAAAATATATACAAGAGTCCAACAGAGAGGTTTGCACTCAAATCCATATGAGAGACCTAGATTTAGGTCCACATAGATCCCAATGAGAGACCCCAAATACATAAAGCCACAAAAAATAAATGAAGAAGTCAGCCACCAAATCCAACTCCAAAATAAGCATCTCGGGCAAAGGTTGACCGAGAAACAGAGTGACTCAGGAAAAGAACACCCCAAGCAACATGGAACAAAACCAAAGTGTCAGAAGAAATGAAATTAATAACAAGAACTACCAAGCTATAGAGAATCACAAGCATGCCTGAGTGACAGAACTCAAGCAACAAAGACCAACCCAAAACATGCCTTACCAAGAAATAGAGACCGAGTAACAAAGTACTTCCTAAGAAGCCTCCAAACAAACTAAAGAAATAAAAAAAACATCTTTTTCATTGAGAAGGATTGCCAATGACCCAAGATGCTCCTACATTAGACACCTCGGGTTGCAAGAAATGATTCCTAGAATCATGTATCAGGTCCAACTCGAAATGAATCCAACTTAGATTGAGAAATTTAGGATGAGTCCTCAATTGGTCTGTTCTTCCACTTCACCAGATACTCCATGTATTCCTTTCCTCTTGTACTTCTTCCAATTCTCTGTTTCAAAATATTTTAAACTTCCTTTATCCACTTCTTAGGATAATCACTTGGCACTATCACTTCTTCATCAGATTCATGATATATTTATACAAGTCTAAAATATTGAATATAGGTGATATATCCATGTCATCAGGTAATTCAAATTCATAAGCATTTCCACCGTCAAATATTCTCAGTATTCTGCAAGGGCCAAACTTCTTCATCTTCAATTTACCATATGTGCCAATAGGAAATATTCCCTTCTTCAGATGAACCATAATTGCATCACCAACTTCAAATGTTTTATGTCTTCTTGATCTGTCTACACTATCCTTGTATTTTTTATTACTTTTATCCAGCTTCTGTTTTACATCTTCATGCAGTGTCTTCATGAACTTAGAGAATTCCTCTACTTCAGCACTTCTTTTCTCTTCTCCAACAATATCTCTCAAGTCTGATATACCTCTCAGTTGTGTGCCATGAACAATCTCAAAAGGTGTCTTTCCAGTGCTTCTATTTACCAAACTGTTGTATGCTAACTCTACTTGTGCCACCATCAAATCCCAATTTGTTGGTGTGTCTCCTACTAGGAATCTCAATAAGTTACCCAAACTTTGGTTTACAACCTATGTTTTTCAATCAGTCTCTAGATGAAATGTATAACTAAACTTCAACTTGTAAGGAAACTCAGGTGCAGAAACAACTTCGTACACTAATCTCTAAAGGAAAGTATTGTGAAAATTCTTTTAAATCCTTACAATTTCAGATTCGTTAACTACTTTAACAATGATATTGCAGCCATATACCATGCATACAGAAAATAGAGAATGACACAATGATTTACCCTGGGGAAAACCTTTCGGTAAAAAACCCCAGCACTCCAAAACCTGCACAATGTATTATCTTCAACACAACAGTTACAACACACTTGCAATGCAAGTTCTTTTAGGAGACAATCAACACTCAAAGACAAATCCAGTAGCACCAGATCATACCAACAATACACTCTTTCCTATCCTGTAATGTAACCCTAAAAAATGCTTATATCATGCACTTTCCTTTTTAGGGCAACATCCAAAGATAGTCATATTAGGGTTTTACCATTCTCTGAGAAAATAGGAACCCAAACCCCATGATTGTGGAGGAGTGTATAGTATTCAACTTTATCAGTTGCCACATGTCTTGCATGTCTTCACCCGTCATTGAATCTTCTAGAAATAGCTCTTACGTGTCATAGGAATCTGTCATAACCATTTCAGCCATGATCTCCTTACACACAATTCA
>MU227273.1:1016247-1042136 GCA_018584345.1 Thuja plicata
AAGGTTGAGACACCTTATTCCTAACATTCTCCCACTTGTCGAACACCTTGTAAGAGCAATAGGAACATAACAGGAACTAACCGCTATAGGCTAAAAGGCCCATAGACTCTGAACACCATCTAAACTTGATAGTACCCATTGGTTTCATTAATGCATCTACAAAATTCTTCACAGTTTCTACCTTCTCCAAATTTAGCTTTCCATCTTCCACCATATCTCTCACAAAGTGAAACTGCACATCAATGTGCTTCATTCTGGCATTGAAAGTTGGATTCTTTGCAAGGAAAATAGTGCTCTGACTGTCACACCAAATAGTAATTTGTTCTACATCAATACCAACATCAGGACATAATCTGTTAATCCAAATGGCTTCCTTACAAGCATGAGTAGAAGCCATGTACTCAGCTTCTGTAGTGGACAAAGAAACCATAGGTTGTCACTTACTCATCCAACTGATGACACCACCAAACATAGTGAACACATAAGATCTAGTGGATCTCCTGCTGTTAATATCACCTGCCCAATCTGAATCCACAAACCCACAAATACAAACTGAATGCAAAGATCCAGAAGAGTTACCATGGTAACATATGGAGTAATCTGATGTACCCCTCAAATATCTAAATACTCACTTAACTGCATCCCAATGTACCCATCCAGGGTTAGCCATAAATCAACTTAGGACTCCCACTGCTTGGGCAATGTCTGGTCTTGTACAAACCATAGCATACATAAGACTGCCAACTGTACTAGCATAAGGTACTCTACTCATGTCCTCCACCTCACTAGGAGATTTTGGACAATCATCTGCAGATAAATTTGTTCCCACTGAAACAGGAACACATAGTGGTCTACAATCTGCCATGCTGAACCTGTCCAACACAGACTTCACATACTTACTTTGACTCAACCAAAGTTTTCTGTTAGACCTGTCTCTACTAATTTCCATACCCAAGATATACCTTTCTGCCCCAAGATATTTCATCTCAAACTGTGCTGACAAATAAGATTTAAAATTAGAAATCATACCCTTACCCTTCCCAAATAGCAACATATCATCAACATATAATGCAACAATAAGAAGGCGATCATTTTCAACTCTGAAATAAACACAATGATCTAATTTTGATCTTACAAATCCAATTGACAACACAAAGGCATCAAACTTAAGGTACCACATCCTAGGAGATTTCTTCAAACCATATAGAGATTTCTTTAATCTGCAAAGTAAGGATTCTTTACCTTTAACAATGTAGTGCTCAGGCTGTGACATATAAATCTCTTCCTCCAAATCTCCATGAAGGAAAGTTGTCTTCACATCCATATGTTCTATCTCTAAATCATATGATGCAACAATAGATAACATAAATCTAATGGATTTCAACTTTTCAACAGGAGAGAATATTTCACCATAATCTATTCCCTCTACCTGTGAATACCCCTTTGCAACCAGTCTAGCTTTTTACCTTTCAAAACTACCATTTTCACATAATTTCTTCTCGAACACCCATTTACAGCCAACAAATTTTCTCCCTTTAGGCAAAGGTACAAGGTCCCAAGTTTTTTTTTCTCCAATGAAGCCATCTCATCATCCATAGCCTCAATCGAGGAACCTACATCTTCCATGCCCAAAGCCTCTTTCATAGTTCTAGGCTCATCAGTGTTAGTAATCAAGGCAAAAGCACAACTGGAATCTAACATAGAATAACCAAACCTTTCTGGTTTCTTTCTTTCTCTCATGGATCTCCTCAAGGGCTGAGGTTGAGGTTGTTCTTCCTCTTATTCCAAAATATTAGAGCTTCTAGAGCTCTCCTCATCATTAGACCCAACATGGTCTCTCCGTTCAGTCTTCTCAGGGGTAGGAGGAAACTGAACAACATCTTTTTCCTTTTCTTTTTCATCTGGTTGTAGCAAAATAGGAGAAGATGTTAGCTCTCTGAAAATAACATTTCTACTATGCAACAGCTTACTAGTCACAGGATCCCATAGCTTGTATCCTTTCACACCAACACTGTATCCGATGAAAATACATTTGATAGTTTTGTTTTCCAACTTAGATCTTTTCTCCTTTGGAATATGTGCATAAGCTTCACAACCAAAAACATGAAGATGTCTAATTGAAGGCTTCTTACCAGACCACACCTCCATGGGTGTCTTACCAAAAAGAGCTGTCGTAGTAGATCTGTTAACCAGATAGAAAGCAGTGGCCACAGCTTCGGCCCAAAACCTTTGTTCTAAACCAGCTCCATTAAGCATACTCCTAGCCTTCTCCATCAGTGTCCTATTCATTCTCTCTGCAACTCCATTTTTCTACGGGGTGTAAGGAGTTGTCTTATGTCTCTCGATTCCTTATTCTTTACAAAACTGTTCA
Source organism: Thuja plicata (assembly GCA_018584345.1). NCBI lineage: Eukaryota > Viridiplantae > Streptophyta > Pinopsida > Cupressales > Cupressaceae > Thuja > Thuja plicata. The sequence goes on from MU227273.1 coordinate 1,018,619, forward strand.
ATCTCTATGGAACAAAACTCACCACCATTATTAGTTCTCACACACTTGATTCTTTTACTAGTCTGATTCTCCACAAGAGCCTTAAATTCCTTGAACCGACTGAAAACCTGTGTCTTACTTTTCAGGAAATATATCCAAGTCCTTCTACTATAATCATCTATAAAAGATACAAAATATATAGAACTGGAGATAGAAGGAACTTTTATAGGACCAAAAACATCAGAATGAATAAGATCCAAAAGTCCAGAAGACTTGTGAGAACTGGAGTAGAACTGAACACAATTTTTCTTACCATAAACACAATGTTCACAGAAATCAAATTTGAGATTACAATCATTTAGCCCCTCAACGAGATTTTTATTTTTCAAGGTCCTAAGGCCCTTCTCACCAATGTGGCCGAATCTCATATGCCACAACATTGTCTTTTCTGTAGGAAGCTTGCCTTCCAAAGAATTTGCACCCTTAGGTACACTTATTGCACTGCCATCGGAACCCATTGCCATAGTCTTCTTTACTGCTCATTTAGATGGTGGGGATGAAGTGATAGCCGCTCTCTTCTTTGAAATAGAAGAACTATTGCACTGAGAAATGCATGCATCAAGCTAAAAAAAAGTATGTCTCCTAGTACCTTTAGCGAGCACCATAGAACCTCTCATCATCTTGCATCCATCTTTTGAAAAGACAACTTGCACACCTACATCATTTAGCATACTTACAGATAATAGGTTTCATGCCAAAACTAAAATGTGCATAACTCTGTTGATTCCCTTTACTTGTCCATCAGGAAATCTGATAGTGACCCTTCTGCATCCAACTATCTTTAGGTGAAAATCATCACCCAAGTACACCTTTCCACCATCAAACTCTTCATATTTTGAGAACCAGTTTTGATGAGAGGTCATGTGAAAAGAAGCACCTAAGTCTACCAACCACACATCATCAGATGCATGGGATGCCAAAGTTGCAATAAAAGCATCTCCATCTTCTTGAGATTTTTTAGAAGTTGAATTTGAGCCTTTCTTCTTCTTCTTCGGTTCTTTGCAGTCCCTCTGGAAGTGCCCAAATTTATCATAGTTCCAACATTTCACCTTGGACTTTCCAGGAGTCTTAGAACTCCCACGGGATTTGGATCTACCCTTCTTTAACTTATTATCATTCTTCTTTCCTTTTTCGTTGGATCTCCCGCAAACAACAAGGGCTTCCTTAGATGAATCTGAAGTCTTTCTTCGTATCTCCTTAGATAGCAGCAAAGACACCACATCATCCATATAGAATGTGACTACAGTACTTTTGAGAGCCATCACAAGATGGTCCCATGAATCTGGCAAGGAACAAAGTAGGGTCATACATCAATCCTCCTCCTTGATCTTGGCACCACATGATGCCAACTGTGCAATCAATAAATTGAATACGTTGAGATGATCAGTTACTGATCCACCTTCCTCCATTCTTAAAGAATACAAATTCTTTCTCAGGAACAACTTATTCACTAGACATTTGGCCTGATACACAGACCCAAGCCATTTCCGCAAAGAATTTGTAGTAGTCTCATCAAGAACATTCAGAAGAATGACATTTGCTAGATAGAGTCTAACGAGACCCTTAGCCTTCCGATCCTTGATCTCCCAATCCACTTGAGATATTGCTGTAGGTCTCACATCAAGGGAAGTAGCCTCCCATAGATCGCGGTCTTCAAGCATGTCTCCCATCTTGAGTTTCCACAACTCAAAATTAGTGCCATTAAATTTCTCCACCTCCATTCTACTGTATGAGGAACTTGCCATCTCAATCTGCAAATAAGATTCAGAATGCTCTGCACAAAAAAAACTCCCACTCAACTTGAGATTAGCTCAAAAAACCCTACCCAACAACTAGGATCAAAAGTTGATCAGGCTTTAATACCACTTGTAAGGAAACTCAGGTGCGGAAACAACTTCCTACACTAATCTCTAAAGGAAAGTATTGTGCAAATTCTTTTAAATCCTTACAATTTAAGATTCGTTAACTACTTTAACAATGATATTGCAGCCATATACCATGCATACAAAAAATAGAGAATGAAACAATGATTTACCCTGGGGAAAACCTTTTGGTAAAAAACCCCAGCACTCCAAAACCTACACAATGTATTATCTTCAACACAACGGTTACAACACACTTGCAATGCAAGTTCTTTCAGGAGACAATCGATACTCAAAGACAAATCCAGTAGCACCAAATCATACCAACAATACACTCTTTCCTATCCTGTAATGTAACCCTAAAAAATGATTATATCATGCACTTTCCTTTTTGGGGCAACATCCAAAGATAGCCGTATTAGGGTTTTACCATTCTCAGAGAAAATAGGAACCCTAATTTTTTTTTTGGGTTAATGCCCCAAACCCCATGATTGTGGAAGAGTGTACAATACTCAACTTTATCAGTTGCCACATGTCTTGCATGTCTTCACCCATCATTGAATCTTTTAGAAATATCTCTTACGTGTCATAGGAATCTGTCATAACCATTTCAACCATGTTCTCCTTACACACAATTCAAGATGCTGACACATCAACATGCCAACTAGACATGTACACTCACACTTAATTACATTATTTGCAAGAAATACATTTTACAAAATAGATAATAAGAATAGGAATTATCCAAGGTTGAGACACCTTATTCCTAACACAACTTAGTGTCCAACTTATTCCAAAGTGCTCTCCAAAAATAGCTTACAAACTTATTGTCTCAGTCAAAGATGATACTCATTGGTAATCCATGCAATCTGACAATCTCCTTAAGGAAAATATCTGCTACATGTACTGAATTTGATGTTTTTCTACATGGTATGAAATGTGTCATCCTAGAAAATCTACCCACAATAACAAATATGGAATCATTACCTCTTGCAACTTGACAAACTCCACATCTTTTCACAAATTTTTGAACATCCTTACATAATTGAGGCCAAAAATACCTTTCCTTAAGCAAATTCAATGTCTTATCAATGCCAAAATGTCCAGCCAATCCACTACTATGTTTCTCCTTTATCAAATTAGTCCTCATTGATCCTCTCGATATACACAAATGAATACCTTTGAACAACATATCTTCCTGAATGAAATAATGTTCATTCTTACTTGATTGATTTTAATTAGGTTATCTACACACTCTCCACTACTTAGAGAAATTAGGATCAATTTCATACAAATAATTCATATCATCAAAACCAAGAACTTCAATTCTCATTTCAGTAACCAAAGATCTTCTTCTACTTAATGCATCAACAACTATGTTAGAAACTCCACTCTTATGTTTAATCACAAATGTAAAACTCTGCAAATACTCTACCGATTTCATATGTATATGATTCAACTTATTCTGACTACCCAAATATTGTAAATCCTTATGATAAGTATACAACACAAATTCATTTGGCATCAGGTAATGTCTCCACTTCTTAATAGCTTGAACAATAGCATAAAAATATTGATCATATACATAATATTTCCTCTTAGCATCATTCAAATTTTCACTAAAGAAAGCAACATGTTTACCTCTTAAGTCAATACAGCTCCAATTGCACTTCCACTTGCATCACACTCAACTTGAAATACCTTATTGAAATCAGGTAAGACTAGCACATGTAATTCAACAACTTTCAGTTTCAAAGTCTCAAAACTCTTATCAGCTCCATGTGTCCATTTGAATTATCTTTTGTCTCCTCGCCTTGTCTTAGTCATAACATTACAAATAGAACTGAAATTTTTGATAAAATTCCTGTAAAAACTTGCCAAATCATGAAATAATCTTACCTCACTGACATTCTCAGGTGTAGGCCAATTCAGTATAGCTTCAACCTTCTCAGGATCCATCTTCAAACCATTAGTTGAAATTACAAAACCCAAATATACAAGTTCTTCTTTCATGAAGGAACACTTTTTTAGATTTATCAACAACTTTTCCTCTTTCAATCTCTGCAACACTTGCCTTATATGCATCAAATTATCTTCTCTAGTCTTACTGAATATTATAATATCATCCAAGTACACAATCACACATTTATTCAATAATTTCTTCAAAACTTAATTTATTAACCTTATAAATGTAGTCGGTGCATTAGTTAAACCAAAAGGCATAACCAACCACTCATACAACCCTTCCTTTGAATTGAAAGTAGTATTCCATTCATCACGTTCTCTAATTATGATCTAATGATATTGATGACATTATTTTTCCATTAGTACACTTAGTGAAAAACATTGACAGAGATCACCGGCAGACTAAAGCATTACCGCCAGACTAAAGCATCACCGACAGATTACAAGCATTACCGACGAACAACAAGCATACCCAAAAGAACATAGAGGTCATAAAAAATGCTAAGTATAGAATCGAAAAGCATCACCAGTGACCACAAACATCACCAGCAACACATTTTTAAGAACTAACCCAACAAGAACAGAAAAGGCATACCCGATGACAAGTTCAAGAAAGAAACACCGACGAAGAAGAAAACCGACCGTCAGAACTGACAGTCAGTTAGAGAACCCGCAAATTGTGGATCTGATTTTTACACTACTGATAAAGAAATATAATTCTATTTATAGAGTTTTTATTTTTTTTAAATCATAACTTGAGGGTCAAGCAAGCTTTATTTAAATGTTTTAATGCATCCTAACGGATCTAAAACATATCTAACTAAAGATCAAGGTCAAGTTGTAAACCTTGGATCTAGAGTTAACTTGCGATGCATGAATCAAGAATTGAACCTAATTTAGTATAAATAGATGTTCAAACTCAATTGTGAGAACATGAATTCACGTTGTTGATAGCCAGGAAGAGCATCTAAGGTGTAGAAGGAAAAATTCATGCAAAGGTCAGAAATTGAATACATCAGTTATTAAGAACACACAAAGGCTACCGGTGAGCAGATAAAGGTATTATTCAATCATGGAAGGATGATTACTTAAATGTAAGAATATTTATAGGATGTGTTATCAGAAATTGAAGATTTCATATATCATCAGATTAAAGACTTATGTAGTTGCATTCTAACAAGTGTATCACATCTAAAATCCTTTTGTACAAGGTGGACTTAACTGTTCTTTCCAAATCTCTTAACAGAGTGCACACTTAACAGTGTTGCTAAATTTTCAAATGAAGTAGATCTTAACAAGTCTCCACTGTAATACTCCTAACAGGGTAGGTCATTAGAAGTGACCAATTGTAAGCCTTAACTAGCCCCTTCTTATCTGCAGATAGTGGAGTTTGTGGGCAACAATCCCCACTGTAGTTTTTACTTCCTAACAGGAGTTTTCTGTGATATCATATCTTGTGTCATGTGTTATCTATTTTCATGAATTTTTTTGTTATGATTACACACTGAAAGAATTTATGATATGATTGCATATACATAAAGAAAGATGAACAGTTAGATAAGATAATTTACAAACTGATGATTAAGGGTTAATGGGATAACAAAGAAAAGTTTTAGAGGTACTGATTGACCCCTCCCCTCTCAGTAAATCATCTCAATATAATTCCAAAAATTGGTATCAGAGATAAGTCTCTCTCTGGAAAAGCTTAAAGACTTGAGAGAAAAGATCAGAGCAATGGACAAGTTTAGACTAGATATGACTATTGAGAATGAGCAGTTACAAATGCAAATAAACTATGAGCAGTATAAGGAGGCAAAGATAAAGTTGAGAAAACTTCTAGATGAAAGAAAAATTATGGCAACCAGGCTGAATGAGAAAGACTACAAATATTTGGAAATAATAGATTACTTTGAAACAACAGAATCATCATTGAGCAAAGCTTCAAACGCGTCAGTTGAAGAAATTACAAGTATACAAGAGATCAATCTACATTTGATAGATCAAATCAAGATGCTGCAAATTGGTCAAGAGACTCAAATGGTAAAAATGATTGATGTCATGAATGATGCAAGAAAAGCTGAAAATGAAAGAACACTAGCCATTGATGATAGGAGAAAAATTATAGAGAAACTACAAGAGAAAGAATCAGAGATTCAAAGACTCACTGAGCATCACCATGAGGTTACCAACCAGATTATTCTTATGAGTCAAGAAGCAAACAAATTAGATACAGAACTCATTGAAAGAATACAAATCATTGGTGAGATAAGAGAAGAGAATGAAAAATTGAAGCATAAAATCAAAGTCCAAAATCAACACAACGAGTTAATCAAAAAGGCCGAGGATAGGAACAGAAGGATGGATGATTTGCTTGATGGACAAAGAAGAGTCAACAACTACATAGTATTAGGATACAATGAGAATGGTGAATCCTCTAATCAACCAAATAAGAGGAATGCTCTCACAACCCCAAGATCCAAGAAGATGTCATGCAATCACTGTGGAAAACCAGGCCACACCTCAAACATCTACAGAAGCAAAATAAAAGGTATTTCTCAAGTACAATCTACTTTTATTGGTAATTGTTATAAATGTCAAAAGAAAGGACACAAGGCATATGAGTGCAGATCCAAAGTGAAAAATCCAAAGAGAAAAACCTATATGGACAAGTACTGTCCTACATGCAAGATGAATGGGCATACACATAAGGAATGTTGGAAAAAGAACAAGGCATGGACTCCAAAGGAAATTGATTAAAGCTACAAACCAACAAGAGAAGGTAACTCATATGTTTGGGACTATAACACATGGGTAAATTGTACAACATGTGGAAGGTATGGTCATATTTCTGCCAACTGTATGAGAAAATGGACCAGAAGGTCAAGAGGTTGGACCAATCTAGGTATGGCATGTTTATATTGTCATAAGGTTGGACATGTGATAAAAGATTGCAAATACTGACTGACAGACACACATACTCATCCCAATGGAAATACCATTGATGACATCAAAAGAATGAGAAACAAGATGTGGGTAAAAGCCACAAACACTGAAGGTGCTGGAACAAGAAATACAAATGATGACACCCCATCCACTAGATCTGGTGACATCACTACATCTAACTATATTGCACAAGTAAGTATGGAACTGTATTATATCAAGTTTTACTATGCATTGGTTCCATTATACATAGTTCATATTGTAATATAGACATGAAAGAAGATGCAATATATTGTTACTTGTTAATCTATTGGAAAGAAACCATCGGTTATTGGGCACATTTTTCATTGGTGAACACACACAAAAAAGTTATCAATACTTACCGAAATGTATTGGTCATTACACAAGCTAAGTGTAAACCGACGGATATCAGTGAATACTGAATCACAAAAGCTGTCTTCGCAACCTCACCGACAATCATCGGTGAAGTCTCCAAAACCGCTAGCTACCTCGACGCTTTGCATAGACACTGAAGATGTTATGAATGTCTTTACCAACAAAATCAATCTTCATAAACTGACGAGTTGGTAAACATTAATGACAACTTAGGGCACAAAAAGGTATAAAAGCCCGATAGGTAAGCTCATTTTTGCACCCACAATTTTTGAGCAGAGTAGAGAAATTTGAGAGCAGATTGGAAAGTGATCAAATAGAAGTGAAACTCAAAGCATTGAGATTCATAGGCAATCACAGAGAATCAGTAAGTTAATACACTCACTGATAGCACTATTTTGATTTACAAAAAACCCTAAATCAAAAACATGATGGCATCGACTTCTAGGGTAAATAAAATCAAGGATGACAAGAAGAAACCCTTCAATCTTGTCAATAGAGGAGTGTGTGCTGAACCTAAGTATAAGTTACACCCTGAAATAGCTTCCCAACCCGAGGATTCTGGAGCATTCTCCTGAATCCCACCTAGGGTTTTATTGGTAGAGGATGTAAGGTCCTACATTCACTGCAAGATCTCAGAGATAGGAGATCTAGACCTTGATAACACCTATAGGGCACTATGTGATGATGCTGGAAAGATCAAAGAAGAGCATAAACACTTGGAAGTAAAGGGATTAAAAAATGCACTACATTTTCCCAATGTTTTCAACACAGAATAGATCAAAATTGTTCTTAGCAGAGTTCACAGTAACACTCTATGGCTAAACAAACCAAAGGCTATAACAAAGGATGTTATACACACCATGACTAGTTATCCAACAACTGACAAACCATAGGCTCACAAACATCCATCTCCAGTAGAAGTTGAAAGACTAACCGGTGCAAAATCAGACACAAGGGTACTAAAAGTAAACACCATTACCGACGTAGAGCTGAAGTTTGGAGCATGTGTCGTTGGATACAAAATCTTCCAAGCAAGCAGAATGAACAACATATCTAGTACTACTATGAGAAAAGTGTACAAGATCATCATACAGGGGAAGAAGATGGATCTGGCAGAGATCCTATTACATCAATTTGAGGAGAACATGTGCACAATAAGGTTCTCAAGGACAAACACATGTAAGTTTGGTTCCCTCATAATGTTTATATTCTTTTATTTTTAAGAATACTTTCCTTCCATAGGAAAAGTGGCATGGGACACAAGTAGACCGATTACCATTCAAATAAGTGAATTCATAGAATCACTTGGTATAGACTTTGACAATGTAATGCATGAATACTTCAAAACCATTAAGGAAATGCTACAAGCAAGAACTAGGATTCCTGAGGGTCTGATAGAGGAACACCAAGAAGAGATATGTTTTATGGTGGATACAGACTTCACTTACATACAAGCTGTAGTGCCAAGGAAATCATGGCTTACACAGATAGATTATGAAATCAAAATAGGATTAGAAACTGAATGCATTCAGGCATTGTCAAATGAACCCATTGACAAAAAAAAACTAAGATTTGGCACATATGAAGAAGCTAAACTGAAGATTAAGTCAAATCTTGTTGTCAAGAAGGCTGTAAAACAGTCAAAAAGAATGGTAAAGAATCTGAAAAAGAACTTGAAAATATCTTCTGATGGAGAAGAAGATGAAGAAGGTAAGGAGGAACAACAAAGTAAGGAGGAACTCACTGAGGACCAGCTTTCCATCGGTGAAACAACAGAGACAAATGAATCAGAGGAAGAAAAGTCTGATTTACCACCTCCTCCTCCACCTAAAAAATCTAGAATAAGAAGTCAAACAACATAGGATGCTATTCATTCTCGCATGGTAAAAGGGAAGGTGTATAAGAGGAAGTATGCACCTCAAAAGGAAAAACAACCAACTAGGGCACCTACCAAGAGGAGGAAATATGTTCAGAATGATGAGGAATTAGAAGATTCAGATATGGATGAACCTGACACTATCAAGCAAGCAAAGGAAACAACAAAGATTTCATCACCCACAAAGGACATTGATGAAATATGTAAGTATATTGCTGAAGCTACATCTATTGGTCATCCCAAGATAAGAAAATGGTTAAGATGGGACACTGTAGAACAAAATAAGATAGAAGATGCACTAATTTCTAAAATGTGCAAACATTACTATGTCCCACTACAATTCACAACACGTGATGTGCCACAAGAAATTTTGGATAAGATATCTTCTAGATTTACTTTTGCACTCCATGAGGAGAAGAGGGTAAGAGAAATAGTACTGGTCTCTCTTTTACCTCCTGAATCAACAAAAGAAGAAATCAATGAAGTTATGGACAAATATGCAAAAATCTTCTCACCCAAGTTGAGAGCTTATAAATTTCTAAAAGAACAACTTATAGAGCTAGAAGAAGACACTCACAAAATATGGAGTGAGATACTAAATCCTGATGAAGAGAGCAGTCATGAAAAGGAACCTATCAACAAAAAGATAACTCAATGGTTGAGTTAGATAATGAAGAGGTACAGATCATAGGCCAAAAATAGACAGATGTTATAGATGAGGATTGGTCAGAAGATGGCAAAAATGATCAAGTACCAGCAAGCCCTATCCACATAAACTTGGAGGATGAAGAAGTTACCAAAGAAGAACTTTCAATAAAAGGTAACTTAGATGTTGATATGAATGATGATTCATGGTTAGACAACATTGTCGATACCATTACAGGAAATGACCCTGTAGCAGAGATTCAAAATGATGAAGACATCAATACTACCAAGGGTAAGACCGACGGACAGGACATAGCTATTGACACTGCAACTGTCAATACACCGAAAAATATGAATATATTAATAGATGCTATTGATATATAGTCTAGTCAGGATAAACCATCTAAGAAAGATGATGATACACCCAAGGATATGGGTATTGATGAGAACAAAGGTGCATCCAACACTCCCAAGGATATAGATACTGAAATGAAGGATGCAACCGATGAGCAGCAAGATGTATCAAAAGAACAAAGAAAAGAGGCAGATAAAACCACTAATGATACATTGAGAAAGGGGGAAGAGAAAGATAAGAGTGAAGGTGTCAAGAAGAATGAAGGTATAAAATTAAAAGAATATTCATCTGTTGATACACCCAAGGTACATGAGGAGACATCTTCACCAAATTGGTCGGTGAACATTGAATAGATACAAAGGATGCCTCATCCTCTCGACACTCACCCAGAAAGTCTACCCAATCTCAAGCCTTACAAATGGTGGTACATCAATCTTCCACCCAGCCAAAGAAAAAGAAGAAGAAAATAGTAAAGAAGGATATATTTGCTATGACACTAGATGAAATCATTGAAGTTCTAAACTGGGACATTACCACTTTAGATAGTGACAAAATTCAAGAGTTTGGAGTGCTATGTTAGAGAAAATCCATACAAAAGAAAATGATACAAGAACATAGGGAAAACATGGCACTTGACAAAGCTAAAGAGATACTCCAAAAAGTTGTTCCTGAAATGAAACTTGAAGAAATTGCTTCAGTAAAGGAACAAATTGTTGTTCTTACCAACACCATAACAGAGCAAGGTATAGAGGCAGAACAAGCAAAGGAAGAGCAAGCAAAAAAGAAATATCAATTCAAGTTAATTGATAAAATCAGCCAAGAAGTGGCATTGAACAAGGTAAAGCTCTCAAAACTTAGTGATGAATTAGAGCCAATGATTGCTGAAGCAATCACCTTAGTTCAAAAGATGTGCACACTAGAGAAATTTGGAAAAGAAAACAGTGACAAACTAGCAGAAATAGATTCAAATGTCACCAAAAGTGCACAAAACCTAACCTCTCATGCCAACAGTATTAAGGCACATCATGACACAGTCATAGAGGCAAATAGGCTAAGGAAAGAAATATGGGATGCAGAAACACAATTCAGAGGTGGGATTACTGAACTTTAGGCACATATTCTGCCCAATCTTACTATTTTGCAGCAACATATTTCTGATGCTAGAAATCTGATAGCAACCCCTGAGATGTCTGTAGTAGACAGCGTCTATGACATACATGTACAAATTTCACTAGAGCACATGGCTCTAGAAATGCTGAAGGAGAAATGGGAAAAGATGATGGAGGAGATCAAGTCCTCACATTCCCACCTTTTTAAAAAGCTGTAAGTACCTTTGCCTTTAGAATTAAAAAAGGAGGAAATGACATGTATATAGTTATGTACAATATATTTATCAGAATTAAAAAGGAGGAAAATAAAAATACATAAGGATATGTATATATACTTACACTTATCGACATATACATAGGGGGAGTCATTCAAATGTTTAAGGTAGAAGTATACATAGGTGTACATACTAATACACTTAGTATGTTGCACATATCATGTTTTTGATACTAATGTCAAAGGGGGAGATTGATGAAATTATTTTGCCATTAGTACACTTAGTGAAAAACATTGATAGAGATCACCGGCAGGCTAAAGCATTACCGCTAGACTAAAGCATCACCGGTAGATTAAAAGCATTACCAGCAAACAACGAGCATACCTGACATAACACAGAGGTCATGAAAATGCTAAGTATAGAATTGACAAGCATCACCAACGACCACAAGCATCACCGGTGACACAATTTTCAGAACTAACCCGACAGGAACAGAAAAGGCATACCCGACGACAAGTTCAAGAAAGGAACACCGACGACCAAGAAAACCGACCGTCAGAACTGACAGTTAGTTAGAGAACCTGCAAATTGTGGATCTAATTTTTACATGACAGATAAAGAAATGTAACTCTATTTATAGAGTTTTTATTTGTTTTAAATCATAACTTGAGGGTCAAGCAAGCTTTATGTAAATGTTTTAATGCATCCTAACGGATCTAAAACATATCTAACTAAAGATCAAGATCAAGTTGTAAACCTTGGATCTAGAGTTAACTTGTGATGCATGAATCAAGAATTGAACCTAATTTAGTATAAATAGATGTTCAAACTCAATTGTGAGAACATGAATTCACATTGTTGATAGCCATGAAGAGCATCTAAGGAGAAGAAGGCAGAATTCATGCAAAGGTTAGAAATAGACTACATCAGTTATCAAGAACACATAGAGGCTACCGAAAAGCAAATAAAGGTATTTTCTAATCATGGAAGGATGATTACTTATATGTAAGAAGCTTTATAGGATATGTTATTAGCAATTGAAGATTTCATATATCATCAGATCAAAGACTTATGTAGTTACATTCTAACAAGTGCATCACATCTAAAATCCTTTTGCAGAAGGTGGACTTAACCATTCTTTCCAAATCTCTTAACAGAGTGCACACTTAACAGTGTTTCTAAAGCTTCAAATGAAGTAGATATTAATAGGTCTCCACTATAATAATCCTAACAGGGTAGGTCATTAGAAGTGACCAATTGTAAGCCTTAACCAGCCCCTTCTTATCTGTAGATAGTGAAGTTTGTGGGTAACAATCCCCACTATAGTTTTTACTTCCTAACAGGAGTTTTCTGTGATATCATATCTTGTGTCATGTGTTATCTATTTTCATGAATGTTTTTGTTATGATTACATACTGAAAGAATTTATGATATGATTGCATATACATAAAGAAAGATGAACAGTTAGATAAAATAATTTACAAACTGATGATTAAGGGTTAATGGGCTAACCAAGAAAAGTTTTAGAGGTATTGACTCACCCCTCCCCTCTTAGTACATCATCTCAATATAATTCCAACAGATATCCACTCTTCAAATCAATTTTGATAAAATATCTCGCTCCACTCAAACAATCCATTATGTCATCCATTCTCAATATAGAAAACCTATACTTCACTTTGATCTTATTGATTGCTCTTGAATTAGTGCACATTCACCATTCTCCATTCTTCTTAGATGCCAACACAACAGGTACTACACATGGACTTAAAATTTCTTGGATCAAACCTTTGTTCAATAATTCATGAACTTGTCGGTTAAGCTCTTCATTCTCAGTCGGTGTTAACCAATGTGGTGCTTTGTTCGGTAAACTAGCTCTAGGAATTAGATCCATATAATAACTGATATCTCTCATTGGTGGCAAACCATCAAGTACATTATTTGAAATTATCTCCTTGTATTTAGTGAGTAACCTCTCCACTTCTGCAAGAACTTCATCTTCTGTATTCTTACTCAGTTTTTTAGGAATTAAATCATAACAAATATCATTCCTTTTCAAATCCTTAACAAACTATCTACCTTCCACCAGACAAAATTTCACAGATGTACATATCTCACCAACAGATTCTTCAACCAAAGGTAACAAAACTTGCTTCTTACCATCAACCCAAATAGAATATCTATTCAATCTTCCATCATGTATATAATGTCTATCATATTTTCAAGGTATACCCAAAAAAATATGACAACAATCCACAAACATAATATCACACAACACCTTATCATAATACTTTAAAATTTTTAGAATCACAAAAAGGTTGTTCACTCACCATTAATGTATGTTCATCCTTGATCCATGATATTTGATAGGGATTTAGATACTTCATCCTCTCCAGCTGCAATTTTGTGACCATTTCCTCAGATGCTAGATTCTCTGAGCTTGCACTGTCAACAATCACCTTCCAAATTTTGTCTGCAACTCTACATCTGGTCTTGAACAAAATTTTCCTTACAGGATCTTGCTTATCTTTTTCACTCCATAGTATCCTTCGGATCATGATATTTCCTTTCTTCTCAACTCCATTAGGTGATGCTTCTTGCACCAAATCATTTATGCTACTACTGATCTTCTTTCTTGCATGTGTACACTCAAAGGATTTATGTCCTTCCTCTCCACAATTGTAACAAGTTACTTGGAATCCTCTTCTTCTATAACCACCTCGGGAGTAATTTCCTCTTCCTTGATATGAACTTCCACCTTTACATTCAGTCTTTCCTTTGTCTTGAGATGTGTCTGAATTTGACTTGTCTTGTTTAGATCTACTATTTTCACCATGAGATCTACCTCTTCCTCTAGGGAATCTACCACCTCTACCGCTTTGTATTTTCTCATATATTTTGTTCAACTTCTCCTCAGCTTTTAGAGAAAATTGATATGGTTCCTCAATGCTTTCCATCTTGACCAAACTGATCTCATCTTGTATGGAAATTCTCAAACCATTCAGGTATCTTGCTACTCTTTCCATCTCATCTTCAACATGTCCAGATCTGATGTCCAATCTATAGAATTCCTCAGTATAGTCTTTTACAAATTTATCCTTCTACTTGAAGATTTTCATTATCCTAATCAGGTTAATTTAATAATCACAAGGTAGAAACTTACCTTTAAATTTTTTTACCATCTTATCACATACTTTGATTTTTTCTTTACCTTTCTTCTTCCAATCAAATTGCAGATGTTCCCACCATAAGGATGCATGACCTTTCAGCTTTGTGCTTACAATCTTCACCTTCTTGTCCTTTGATACATTCTCATACTCGAAGTACTTTTCCATCTTAGTTATCTAATCAATCAATTCATCAGAATCCAACTTTCCACTATACTCAAGAGGATTAAACTGGGGTGTGGATTTGAAACTTTTCAAGGCTCTCAAGAATCTTTCTTCTTTCTAGTACATCATAGGTTCAGGTGCAGATTCACCTTGAACCAATTCCAATTCATCATCACTAACATCATCAAGATGTCTTCCTTTGCTCTGGTCTATCTCAACAGCTTCCAACCTAGCAGCCATCTATCTAAGCATATCGGCTAGACTTGGATCTAAATTTCCTCTCCCACAAACCATATTGAATCCCTCTGCAATTATAGATCAGATCACAATCTACTACCCCACAAAAACAATACCAACTAGGGTTAGGTTTTACAAGAAGGAACTTAGATCTCACCAATGATCTAATACCACCCAATGCAATGAGGACATGGAAGATGGGGCCCAAGACTCTCCCAACTACCAAACCAACTTACAGATACAACAATGCGAAAGCAACAACAACACAGTGAGAGAAGAAGCATCATATATCCTTTTCATTAATATGTCAAACTCATTACATGCTGAGTTGTAAGGCCTTCCTAGTTTCAGCCATATACAATCAGTGAATTACAAAATGATGTTCATAGATGTGAGGTCATAGACCTTCCTTCCAGAATCTTCAATACTTAATCTCTTATTACAATCTGATATCAAATTCCTACTGCTGAATTGCTGTCTAAAACTAAGAACATAGAAACAAAATATATACAAGAGTCCAATAGAGAGGTCAGCGCTCAAATCCATAAGAGAGAACTAGATTTAGGTCCACACAGATCCCAATGAGAGACCCCAAATATATAAAGCCACAAAAAAAATGAAGAAGTCAGCCACCAACTCCAACTCCAAAATAAGCATCTCAGGCGAAGGTTGACCGAGAAACAGAGTGACTTAGGCAAAGAACACACCGAGGAACAGGGAAGAAAACCTAAGCGTCAGAAGAAATGAAATCAGTAGAAATCATGACCAAGCAATAGATAATAAAAATCATGCCGGAGTGATAGAACCCAAGCAGTAGAGACCAACCCAAAACAAGCATTACCAAGCAATAGAGCCCGAGTAACACAATACTTCCCAAGAAGGCTCCAAACAAACTAAAGAATAAAAAAACATCTTTTTGCTTGAGAAGCATTTCCAATGACCGAAGATGCTCCTGCATCAGTCATCCATGTATATTTTCATGCAATCATGTGATATGTCAGCAAAAATGCTGATTACAACTCTTTGGAAAGTAGCTAGTGCATTACATAAGCCAAAACGTAATACAAAATATGCATATGTTCCCCAAGGGCATGTAAATGTTGTCTTCTCCTAATCCTCTGGATCAATGCTAATATGGTTGTAACTCTTGTATCCATTAAGAAAAGAGAAGTACTTCTTACCAACTAAGGTATCTAGAACTTGATCAATAAATGGCAAGGGAAAATGGTCTTTCTTTGTGGCATTGTTAAATTCATTATAATCTACACATATTCTCCATTTACTCCCCTTTTTAGGAATTATGACCAAAGGTGATACCCATTTACTATCAGATATTGGATAAATAAAACCAGCATCCAACAACTTCTGTAGCTCTATTTTTACAAATTATTTTAAGGCTGGATTAATCCTTCTCTGAGGTTGGCAGAGTGGTAGAATTCCCTCATTGATGTAGATTCTATGTGTGTAGAGATTTGGGTTCAAGCTTGTCATGTCTCAATAATCCCAAGAAAAATATTTTTCATGTTGACAAAGGAGTTGAGTTAACAGTGCCAATTGTTGTGGTGACAACTTACTGTTAACATGAAGATTGTGACTAGGAGAAAGTTCCACATTAGTTGAGAGTTCTAGGATTGATACCTTAGATATTGGGCTTGTGGATATCTCATAGGGTAGTAATTCATGGATAATATTAGGGCCTACTGGAATAAGACATTCCTCATAGGTACACAAATGTAGAACAGAGCTTTAAGAAATATCATTTTCTATGGCACACTCATTGGTAAGGATACTTTGAATCAAATCATCTTTTTCTTGTAATTTCAGGAATGATTGTCTGTGTAACATCATTAGTTGAGAAATAGAATTTAACTCTTCTTCCTCATCCCCCAAATCTGGCGAAATAGGAGTGCTTGAATCTGGTTGGGGTTGGGCAGGAGGATATAATGCTAGCTTCTTGATTGCTTGGCCATTTGAATTTTTCATGTTACTTGATCTGCAACTAATATGGGCATCACTGGTGGCTAACTAAGGTCTTCCAAGAATAACTGGATAACCAACAAAATTTACCTTAGGTGATAATATCAGGAAGTCAGCAGGATATTCTTAGGAATCCAATGTGACTGTTATATCTTCTATGATGCCATCTGGGGTGACAGTGGAACTATCTGCAAGTTGTAAGACTGTTGGAGTGGTTCTCAATCCCTCTATACTCAACCTATGAATTATATCCTTAGTCATAACATTTATAGCTGCTCCCAAATCAACTAGAGTATTTTTCATAGACTAACCATTAATTATAAGATCAACAACTGGATTTCCAGGGTCAGAGTACTTTGGTATGACTATCTTCCCCAACATAGTATCTGCAAGTTGACCTATAACATGGACTATTTGGGGATCCTTTTTCTTACATCCAGGATTTTTGAGGCATGCTTCCTTAATGACTTTTCCCTAAAGAGGAAAATATTTGATAGCTTGAAACAATGGAATCTAGATATGCATGTTTTTCAACTGGTCAAGGATATCAAATGGTGTTTCTTCTTGGGATATAGGTTTTTCCATGCTAAGCCTTTGTGGAAAGGGAGGATTAACTAAGGTTTGAACATCAATTTTACTTGGTATATCAGCTGGTTGGATAGTATTTGGAAAAGTAACTTCTAGAAATGGTGTTCATGCTACAGGAATGTCTAAAAATTCTGTTATAACATGAGGTTTATGTGCAGGTAGAGTAGTATCGGATCTCAAGTGGATATCAGATATCTCTAGTGCATAGGCCAGGTACTGCTGAGATTCAGTAGGATACATTAGTTTATGTTGTTTCTTTTTGTTAGGATTGGGCTATGGCTTAGTAGGTAATTGGGTTTGCTATGGAGTAGGAATTGTGGCTGCAGGAGGTGGCATTATTGCAGGTTGAGACACTAGAGGTGGTAAGGGTGGATAACCAGGATTTTGATTAGGCCATTGTTGAGGCCCTCTCCATTGGTTATATGGTTGAGAATTCCCCTATGGTGGCTTCCATTGATTTTGAGGTTGAGGCTACTTGTTTTGCTACTGGTTAGGTCATTGGTTGTTCTAAGCAGGTTGGGAGTGTTGGGTATATTTCCAGTTTTTGAGTCTTGCTATAAATTTTTGGGTTCCCAGTGTTAATTTTGCCTGAAATGTAAAGACCTATGTAGAGTACTATCAAATTTTCTTGCAAATGTTGATCTCCAAGAAATGAAAGCAAGGTTAAAATGTGAAAACCCTAAGCCCTAGGTTATTTTTGTTCTTGTCATGCAAAAAATCCCTAAAAACTCTCAGCTTGATTCTAATTAAAGTTACCTTTTTGTTGAGTAACTTAAATCTTTTTAAGTCATGTGCCCTAAGTGAAAGATTTTATCTCCTTGCTTCGCAAAGTGAACCGAATATTTTATTATGTTTAGCGACTTATAGATAGCTTGTATCTCTTAATCTTAGGATAAAAATAATATGCTTTAAGTCATTCAGAGACTTAGCGATAACCATGGATTAAGATTTGATCATGTGGATAATGCCAGATCTCTTGATTAAACTCAAGTTATAAGGATTATTCAGTGACTTTGAGGTTTGCTCAGTCACGTAATCTCTTAATATACCCGAGATCAAGGACAAAGTTTATTTTTGATTTGTAGAGAAGTCTCCATAAGGAATCAGAGTTAAGAAATAGATTCAGAGATTAAGAGATAACCGTTGATCTTTCCCAAGATGAGTAGCTAGTGTGTAATACCTAAACAAATCATGCTAAAGTCAAGGTTTCTTTTGGAGACTTAGAGATAGTCATAGATCTTGTGTCATTTTTGACTTAATCTAGCGGCATGTGCTTAATCTCTTGATAAATTCATGAGTTAAATATTCTTTCAGTGATTCAAAGATAAATCTTGTTGCGCAGTCACTGGATAAACCTGGTTTAAGATTAAGTGAAGTAAAGTTTCTTATCGAGACTTAGAGATAATACAATCGCAAGATTTCAGAAGAAAAGTGCAGTTAAGTGAAATTTTTTGAGATTTAGTGCAGAACATTAGATTAAAAGGAAGTCAAGGGTTACCGTATGATCTTAGAAGGATTTGATGAAGTACATAAAGTTTGAGCGACTTTATGCTAGCCGTTGATGGAAGTAAGATCTAAGGGCTAGCGCTTAATCTCTAAATAGAACCTGAGTTAGATGATTTGTTTAGCGACTTAGAGATTCACTCAATCACTAAGTTTCTAGATGAATTATGGTTAGTGATGGTTAAGACAGAGCTAGGTCAAGTTTTGATGTGAGAAAATATGAACCACAGATTAAGGTTAAATCTTGTGGATGACACTGACTCGCTGAAAGAAGTCAAAAGGTCAAGGATTGTCTAGAGATTCAGACATAATGATTCAGATGCTGACATGTGTTTAAGTGGTTAAGAAGATCTTCGGTGTGTGTGAAGTCTCAGAGAAAACCCGAGGTTGAGAAATTTATCTGGTGACTTAGAGATGGCTTGCAGTCGTGTGATCTCGTGACAAAATGGAGTTAGGATTAAAGCTTGGAAGATTTAGTGTGAGATGTTAGATTAAAGGTGATCCAAGGGTAGTCACATAATATCTAGACATATCTTGCAAGTACAAAATGATTAAGAGACTTAGCAGAGACCATTGATCAAGAGTTAATCGTATGAATGGCATGAAATCTCTAAACAAACTCATGGTAAACCAAAACATTCAGCGACTTTGAGTTTTCTTAGTTGCGTGATCTCTAAAAGAAGAAAGGTTATGTTGGGCTAAGAGCTGGGTTAACAAGAGAGATCTAAACCATTGATAAGATTCAGATCGTGTGGTTCATGTTGAATCTCATGATGAAACCAAGGTAAAGCTAAAATCTAAGTGACTTAGAGACAATACAGTCGCGCAATATCCAAAAGAACTATGGTAATATTGAGGTAAAGTTGTGTGGATTTTTTCTCACGCCATGAAGTAAAAATCTAGCCTATTGAAAAGAAAAGATCTTGACAGAGTGTATGAAATCTATTGAGTTGTAAAAGGTAAAGGAAATAAGCCAATCATGAGTGAGTTTAAGGCTTAATCACTTATAATAAGGTTTTTAAAACTGAGAAAAGGCACTCATGACCTATCCTAGTGGGTTTTTTCAAATTAAAAGTACTTGCTAACTTTAGGTGCCACAGATAGAAAAAAATAATGTCAAGGCACACAGAGTAATGAAAGAAGTGACTGAGTAACAATATCACGATCTTGACTAGACTAGTGCATTGATTTCTCATAAATAAATATATTTCACCTTTGTTCATTTCAATTTACCAAAGTTTTCAAAGTGCAGAGCTAGAAATTGCTTAAGTTTTAGTGCTTTCAGAAGTAAGCAATTGTCTGGGTTTAAGGGCTAGTTGTAAGGAGAAGTTTGTATCAGAAAGCACCATTGTCCAGTAAGGTCAATTAAAATGAGTCAAGAAACACCAAGTGGAGCTTCTACCAGTGGAAGAAGTGGAGATGTAGAGGATGATCAAAAAGGAAAAAGAAACTATTTTGATGAATTCGTGGCTCTGCTACCTGGAACCAATCAAGGGAAAAAGGTAAATGTCAAACTCCTTGTTGATGATAAAGAAAATTGTAGAGATGCACATACCCCTGGGTTTTCTATCTATCATCTATTTAATTACTTTTATAGTAATAGGGATAATGCAATTCCAATTTCCAATCCTTGGACATCAGGGTTAGCTAAGTTGATTGTTCCAGATGTCTTTGTAGATGTAGACTTACTGATAGAGGTAGCTAGAAAATATGATTATCTGTCTAGAACGATTAAGAAGAGTGATGGAACAACTTTGGTTACTTTGGATAGGGATTCATTTATGAAGGCTTTTGATATTTATCATTCCTATACTATGGAGATTTACCTAAAGAAATTAGAGAATTAGTATGTCAGAGAGGACACTATTGTTGCCAAATTAATCCAGGGTCATGTGCCCAAAGCAAACATGAAAATTATATAGTTGCCATACTGAATTCTACTGCCTCATATTTCTTTAAGAATTTGATTCATTATGTGAAGTACATTTGTTATGCATTAGGTAGGGTTTTGGGGAAAGATGGGGGCAGTGAGAGGGTATCTGCAGATTTATTGATGATTATCTTGGACATGCAGAATTCTCATGCAAGTATTGATTATGATTATATTTAGTATGTTATAGATTAAATACATCAGGGCATTACAGATGTTCACACTAAACCAAACCCTAAATTTTTTCATTATTCCATTATGATGCACTTAATTTTATATTTCAATATCAATAGCATGGATGTACGTAATTTAAGACCAAGGATGATGTTCCATGGCAAGCGAAACCCAGTGCAGCTTTGGGTTAGGGTTTGGAATTTTACTTCCAATGAGAATGAGTTTTATGGCTATCAAAATTGGATTGCACATCCAATTCTAAGTCTCCTAGGTGTGAATATGACCATATTTCCAATCAGGGTATTGCAACTTCTCAGGCCTTGTTAGTATGTTGATAAGTGGACAAGGGATCATAAATGGGGAGATTTCCATTGTGGGAAAAACTTTACTTTGATGAGGGTTTATGGATGTTCCCAGTCCCCACATATCTTTCCCAAATATGTGCCACTAAGAATATGTTGGAAATAATGGAATGGTGTGTATTGAGAGGGGAGGGGTGAATCAGTAGCTTAAAATTTTTTGTCAATTAACCTTAATCCATTAGTAATCACTTGCTTGTATTACCGACCATATTTGTTATTCTATCTTTATGCATGTAATATCAATTCATAATCTTAATTGCATGTAAAAATTCATAGAAACATTCATGAAATATAATGATACATGACACAAGATTTGGTAACGTAGAAAACCCCTATTAGAAGGTAAAAAGTGCGGTGGGGATGAAACCCACAAAACTTCACTATCTGCAGAATGGAAGGGGTCGGTAAGGATTACAATTTTGATCACTTCTGATGATCTTACCCTATTAGGAGTAACATGTTTAGAGTGGTTAAGCTCTACTCTGTTAAGAGCTTTAGTAACAATGTTTAGTGTGCACTCGGTTAAGAGCTTTACAAAAGGATTGTTAAATCCACCTTCTCAAAGGATTTCTTCTATTTTTTACACTTGTTAGAATGTAGTCAAAAATAATTATTGACCTGAGTATATGCAATCTAGAATTGATGAATACAAATCCATTAAAGTTCACATGTATATTTAGCACCTATAGTGATCGATCAATACATGTGTTCTGCTTGGTAGCCTTGAATCTGGTTCTTGATAACCTATTTCATCTTTTGCTATCCTTTTGCATAAATATATTAGTCTGACCCATAGATATTCTCCTCGGATACAATCATCATCACATATTCTTGTTTTGATTGATTACACATCTATTTATACATTGAATTTAACTTATTTAGGTTTCATGCTTTTCAATGATAACTCTATGATCAAAGGTTTACAACTTGACCTTGATCTCCTAGTTTGCATGTTTTCAATCAGTTAGAATGATTAAAAAAATTACAATTACATTGCTTTTCCCTCAAGAAATTGTTTTAAAGATATGCTTTAAAGATAAATCTAAAACTTAAGTGTTTTATCTTGCGTGTAAGTCAGATCCATGTAAAACATTCTCAGTTCTTTTCAAGCTTTATGTGACTGTTGTTTGGTGTGTACAACAGTAGTTTATGCCTTTAGAGGCAAGTTCTAAGCACACCTGGTGACTCTGGAGCATATTTTTCACTGGTTTCAAAAAGACTCAGTTGATGGTATGAAAAATGAAATTTGGTTTTTCCTTGTTTTTATGAGAAAATGGCCTATCATTCTCAATTCCATGAGGTTTCTGCATTTTTACCATCTAATCAGCCCTATCAGCCATATCAAAATGACTATACTGCTGGTTTTACTCAGAATAACCCTATAGCAGCAAGTAGCCAACAAGTCCCATATGCATACCACCCACCCACCCCTACTCCAATTGTTTGGCAGCATGCCTATCCACAGCCACAAGACAGTTATCATGATTGTTTGCAAAATCACCCCAAGCCTATTACAAATATAAATCTAGATGATCTTTTGGCAAACTTTCAAACATAGATGAGGGCCTTGGATCAGGAACAGGAGTACTACAGGTAGTAGGAGGAGCTTTCATATCAAACTCATATGCATCAGCAGGAGGTGGAAGCTCAAAGACATGATGAGGAGTTTCTTGCTAAGCAAGTTGCAGTTAAAGAGGAGAAGATGAGGTTGTTGTGTGTACGAATACAAGAGCTAGAGGCTCAGACAATTTCATGTGTTCCAGTTCAGCCTGCTTGTGAAGGAGTTACTAAGCCTATAATTCCAAGTTTTAGGATAGGGGCTTCTTCTCAATCTGCAGCTCAACTTTCAAAGCCAAATATTCCAATTTTCAGGGGTCATAGTCCTGCAAATTCCATAGAAGATCCCCTACAAGAACCTTTGAGTGAGAATAGACAACCAAGTCACCTCATTAGTTCCCCTGTTCAGTCATATCAAGAACCTGTTAATGATCAAAATATCCCGCAGATATTGCA
>MU227273.1:1047117-1079657 GCA_018584345.1 Thuja plicata
TGAGAATGAGGACACTACTGCTCATTCAGTACCAGACAATAGAGAAATAGCTGTGGAAGAACATCACCAGTTGAGGCAGCAAGTTTTTGAGCAATTTAAAGTTGTTGAGCAAGGAGTATCAGATTTGGTTGCTGAGCTGCCTATGCCTATTGACCAGGGTAATGAGAAAACTTTATTGGCTGTAGAGAAGGAGACTAATCATCAAAAGGAAACTGTCATGGTTTTCTTTGATGAGTTACCCCTATTTGTGGAGCAAGAGGAGAGTACTGATATTCACAACATATCCATCCACACTTTCCAGCAGAAGGACATCAATGATGGGGCTATACTTGACAAAGTATCCACTCAAGATATGGAGGGTGATGAGATCTTAGCAGAGGAGTGTTTTGATAATATTATCAAAGATTTCTGTGAAAATCTTATTGTTGAAGTTTCAGAGTGTGAGCCTATTGAGGAGAGCCCTGTTTTGGAAATCACTCCTAAGGATCTTGTGCCTAAGATGAAGTTTGAAACACGTGCTGAGAATCTTTCACCGGTTGATAGCTTGGATAATATATTGGATGTTCTAACAGAGGATGATAGTCTTCTAACTGGAGAGGAGGAATTGGTATGGCAAGAAATTATGCAAGGGAGTCAGTATGAACAACAACAAGGAGCTAGTAGAGTAAGCCCTAAGTTTGTCATCTCTAGAGGCTGCCCCATCAGGCATTTGGCGAGAATGGAGACCAATAATGAAGGAGTAGCTGTCCAAGCAGCTAAACATGATTCTCTGTTAAAGGAGGAAGCTGAGAATGCATTTGCAGCTGAGTCAGGGCACTTTCAACTCATCCACCCTCAATAGAGAAGAGTATAGAGGTAGACTTTACAAAGGTGCTTGACATTGAGGTGACTGATGAGCCCCCTAAAAGGAAACAAAAAGTGGAATCAGGGGAAGCTTCCCATGCCAAGGCACATGATAAGAAAAAGGATAAGGTGACTTCCCTAATCACTGGAAACATAGCATATGATCATCACCTTAGAAAAGCAATCAGGGAAGGAAAGAAAGTGAATAAGGATGATGAAGAAGAAGTTGAAATACCTCTCTTTTTATGCCAAGATGAAAGAGAAAGTCACTGAGGAATTCTTGAAAGATGACGAATTCATAAAAACAAAGGAGTTCAAATATTTCTTGATTTGGATAAAGCAGCAAGAAGTAGGGGCACATTTGGAACTGATAGAGCAGGGTTTAGTGCCAAGTGAAGATTTGTAGGTCTTACAAGCATATGACCTTGAAACCGAAACCATAACACCTGATGAAGCTATGAAACTATCAAATCAAGTGGAATGTTGCTTGTACCAGGTTGGGATCTAGCTTTAGTCTTCATAATTGATCAGATTAGAAGGAAACCTACTACAAAGCTATCATCAGAGACATAGATTGGATAAATGATCAGGGGATGTGGATATGATATACGATCCCATACTTTAGCTATGTGTTCATTGGAACCTAGGACATAGAAGCCATCTTTAATCAATGTGCACGATAAAATGGATGGGGATAAGATCATTTAGTCTATCCATAATACTGGTGATTTGGAAATATCCCAAGCTCTTACCCATTTTGCACATCTGAATGAATCCAAGACAGAACGAATGTCCAAGAGATATCAAAAGCTTTTTGATCAATCAGGTTCTGTAGTAAAGGATAGGGAAGTATGCTTGATTAAGATCAAGGCATTAGAGGGGAAAATAGAGGAATTGAATAATAAATTACAAGAGGCCCCCAAGGCTATTCTTTCTCCTCCTAAACAGGTTGTAGATGCTTAGACTAAAACTATAGAATATATTTCAATAGGCATAGAGAAAGTAGATAAAGATTAGAATAAAGTGGCTTTGGAAGCCCTGCAGAAGATCTTGCAACATAGGATTGATATCCTAAAGAGTAAAGTTGATTTGGTACACAATTCTTATAGAAATCTACCTAACCTAGAAACAGAGGTCAATAACCATATTGCAACTTTAAGTCCTTATTTTGGAACTTTGTTAGGTAGGGCCTCACTTTTTGAAAGGTTAGGAGCCTTACAACCACATAGAGAAGATCTCCCTGAGATTTTCATTCAGGTGGGAGAGAAATTGACAATATTGGGACCACTTTGTCTTTCTTCAAAGGCAAATAAAATTAGATACAAGCCAGGATCAACATGTTTGGGCCAGATTATAATATTTTTATTCCTCCAATAAAGGGAGATGATAATAAGATTAAAGAAATATCAGATTGGAGGGGTGAATTTGATACCTTATTGCCTATTAAAGAGGCATTTATAACATATAATGTTGCATTGGATATGGATAGTGTTGACGGGGTTTCGCTGACCGTGTCCGCCAACAGTCATAAGTTGTCACCGGGTTCTGGAGAAATCAGCCAACTCCGCCTGTAAAGGTTGTCCGGGGGAAATAAATCCTCTGGGCCTTCAAGCACCTGGGTGTCAGTTCACGACGGTGTGGGGATCGGTTGGGAGAGGTGACTGTTTTCTAGGGGGATAGCTGGTTACTTCAACTCATTCTCCCAGAGATTCAGAATGGTAAGGGTTTTCCCGGAGTATTCCACACTTAGCAAATAAAATGAAAAAGATCCTGCAGGGTTAGGAACATTTATCTAACTATAGTCATGCTGAAAAGTCTGGAACATCAACAACACTCTGAGACTACACTAAATACTGAAGAAACACACAACCATCAGTTAGCATTTTATCAGTAGCGAAAATAAAGAGGTCGTTAATCTACTTTAACATATCAGAGTGAAGGACATACAGAACATCAAAACATGAAATACCATTAACTCAGAAGCAGAAACGTTAACAACTTCATTGCTAAGAATCCTTCCTTCTTCATTAATGTAGTCCAACAAGCACTGGTGCGTGATACAATGGTGGCTCCAAGGGAGCATTTAACTATCAAGAACATAACAATCGAGCATTGAGCTCTGCAACTGAAACCAAAAAATTACTTTTGCTATTTCTTATGGACAACAAAATCATCAATTTTGCCGACCCTTGGAAATGGGCTGATTTGCCTATTTATACAACTTTTTCTAACCCTAACCATATTTTACTGTGCTTTAATAAAATACAATATCTGGGGGCTGGTACTACCTGCACCACCCTACAAAAGACCTGGAGATGGAATAGGTCTGCCAGGTCAGAGCAAGGAGATAAGAATATACATCGAAAGAATCGGCCTCAAGAAGAGAGCCAGAGAGAAGAAAGAAGAAAGTAGGTCCCCCAGGGATCGAGGCTACATGCCTCATAAATGGAAAATGCGGCGCCCTGTCTCCAACATGCAAGATGTACCTTTAAACGGCGCCTCGGAAAGATCACCTTGTCAGAAACCAACTGCCGAGCCAATACCTGTTGATGTGTCCAACTACCCTCTGACAGTCTTTATTAACCGCCTTTGAAAGTGACCGGTCTGCCTCGGGGACTGGGACGCAGATCACTTTAAAGAATACAAAATTGTGGATCCGAAACTCTGGGATCCGGGAACTTATGTTCCCGAAAGAATAAAGAATGTTGAATGTTCAAATTTCTCCGGTTCCCAGGGAACGTTCAGGGCTGTTTATTATCATTGAAGGCCTGAAGGATGCAGAAAATGCCTTCTTCATCAATCTTCTTTAGGCTGGCCCTTCTGTGTCTGGCCACTTCAACTTGTTCCGCCAAGTCCAGAACATTATTT
Organism: Thuja plicata; assembly: GCA_018584345.1. Taxonomy (NCBI): domain Eukaryota; kingdom Viridiplantae; phylum Streptophyta; class Pinopsida; order Cupressales; family Cupressaceae; genus Thuja; species Thuja plicata. The sequence goes on from MU227273.1 coordinate 1,050,829, forward strand.
CGGAACTTATCCGCCATCCTGGTGGCATCATGGCCCTTAAGCACCATTTTGGTTAGCTTTGCCATCCGGGCCCCATCCATTCCCTCCAGGGACTGATACCGGGATGCCATCCTTTCATCAAAATTCCCCAAAACTGACTCTTCGGGGGTATTAGTATTTGTAGCAAGGGGATCAACCCCGGAAGCCTTCATTACAAATGACTTGTATAAATTAAAAAAACACTTCATCGTGTTTACCTTTTCTTGTAAAGACTCTACCAGTTGCTTGGTTACCTCCAATGTGAGGTCCAGTCTGGAGTGCTGAGCCTTTACGAAATCAAATGATTCCTCACCCAGAATCTCGGATTCGGAAATCATATCTTCTCCCAGGGTGCGGAGTTCTTCGAACTCTACCTTCCGCGCCTGGTAATTCTCAGCGTCGCTCTCCCACTGCTCAATCAGTGCTTCTGCCTGCAAAATAATCTGTCGGGCCGTATACAAATCTGGGAGAGCGGCCGCTAGGAAACGCCGGGTGTTTCCTATTTGTAGAGCGACCCAATCGTCTACTGCCAGGGCCTTTTTCTTCATTACTCGCAGGGAGTCTATGTCGCTCTGCAGTAATTCCTCTGATGTGGAGGTTTGTGGAGGGGCGGCGTTGAGGGGGTGGGCCAGCTCTGTAAGTAGCCCCATAAGTTTTGCACTCTTCTCCTTCTCTGTCTTGAGCCTCTGGGCCTCTTTTTCGTATTGGGCCTCCACTGCCCATGCCGCTTCTTTTAGCAGGTCCACTTCGCCCTACTTTCCTCTTTTACCCAAGGATACCTCTGCAATATGGTAATCTGCGAGATCCGCGGTCGCTTCATTGGCGTCTGGGGGAGGTGTCACCACCACCGCAACTGTTTCTCCACCCGGCCCAGTTTGAAGGGTATGAACTGTCTGGGCCTTCTTTGCTTTTGGTGGGGCCTGAGCCAAGGCCATCATTTCAGCCAGGGAGATAGGGACTGTTGGAGCTGATTGGGCTTTCCTTTTCCTGCTTTCTACCAACCATGGAGGTGGGAGGGGTGGCCTTCCTGCCAGAATTTGTTTTTCGGATCCTCTCCCGGTGTCCGGTGGCGGCTGCTCCTTTTCAACAGGTATTTCCTCTATTTCCCTCCCTGTTGGAACTTCTTCTGTAGTGACATCTTAAATTTCTATCTCCTCAGCCTGGTCCGTGATGTCAATTATTGTGTCTAGACCCTGATCAGCTTCTTCAGAAATCTCCTCTTCATGCTGCTCTTCTTCCTCATCTATGGGTAGCAGGCGGGGGATCGGGCCAAGATTTAGAGTTTGGGCCGCTGTGATTACCTACCTGAAGGTTGCTCCCGGGGGTGGCCTTGGGAACGAGGCGGTTGGGGTTACGGTTGGTCCCGAAGTTCCAGGTCCGGGTTCCCCAACGGGTGCCTCTGGTTCACCTGGTGGCTGTTGGTCCACTCCCGGACCTTCTGTTCCTGAGGCCCCAAAAATAATCTCTGGTTTTGGCCTCTTTTCTTCTGTCTGCTTCTCTTGTTGTCCCACAGCTTCTTCTTCCCGGTCTTCCAGGTCCACGACCTCTTGTTCTTGCTCCGGGACTTCTGTCCTTGCTTGTGTATCATCCCCTTGTAGATTTCTGAACTCATCGGCTGCAAACATATCAAAATCCTCTTCTGGAGGGGGACTGGCTGGGATGTCTGTCTGTTCTATTTCCTTTTCCGGTTCCGGGGAACTAGAAGAAAGGATTTCCACTTCTTCTGGGAGGGAAGCCCTAGGCACCGGTTCTGCCTTGGGCTATTTTATGTGCTTTCTCTTCCTCTGGGTGATCAAAGGTGGCCCCGCATCTGCTATTGCTGTTGCCTCCAGAGGATCCACCCCCATCACCTTCGCCATTAAGGCAGCCAGTGATGGGAAGGAAGGAGGATGAATTGTTCCGGCCATCAGCGGGGGAGTGGCAAGCCTTGTGATTAATTGCTCCCTCATCTGTTGGGAGGCCGCTACATATTTACTAATCTTCTCTTGGATGGGGACTTGCTATGTGGGGGGAGTTGTCTCTATCCCTTTTCCTTTATCTGTGCCCTGTGTAGAAGTCCCGGCCCCCGGAGTCAACCTTGGTACTAGTGGTAGTGCTTTTGTTACCGGCCGGGAGGCTAGGCGAGCACTCCCGGGGCATGCCTTTTTAAAATAGGCACGACTTCTCTCGACCACCTCCCGAGTGAAGTCCTCAATTGTGTGGTCCTCCTGGACACCCCAATTTATTGGCGCCAGGGGCATTTTGTCTATCCCCTTCTCTTTGTACTGGGGATCTGTAGTGGGGGCATCATCTGAAAAGTCCACAGGGAATCTCCCGAGCTTTAGCTCCTACATCATTCCAGTCGTTATCCTATCATAATGTCGGCTGTGCACATCCATATCATCCTGGCGATCTGCCCAGAAGTCTTCTATGTGTGCGTAGTGGGGGTCCGCAGCCCGGGGCAGTGCCGTTGCAATTCTGCCATGCGGATCAAAAATTTTTCGTGCCAGATAAAACTCCTGCAAGTTGTAACTTTGAAGCTCATTGTCTGCGTCCTTTGTGGCGGCCAGATTGCAGGTGTAGTTCCCACAGGAGATTGGGAATGAAACGTTTGGGACCTTCTTGTGGGCCAAGAGGGCGTGTAGCTCCATCATCTGCCGGCAGTATTCCAGCAGCACGATCTTGTCCCCACAATGTTTGGGCAACAAGTAGGGTTTCCCGGAGAAGCCGGCGACCCTAATGTATGTGTGCTGCTGGAACTAGATGTAGTAGTGCCAATAACTACTAACCAATTTCATCGCCTCCTTGGACAGGCGGTATCCGACATCCCGGGTGGGTGTGAGCAAATGGTGGTAAATGAAGGAGTCGTTTACCCAGCAGTAACTAGGGAAGCTGGCTTCCCATTGAATCTGTGGGAAACAGTCCCACGGTGCTTTCTGTCCCCGGCTGAGTCTGAGAACGCCATCTGTAAGTAGGCCATTGGAGTGGGGCCTCTATTGGGCCAAAGCCTAGAAAACATAAGAAGTCATGTAGAACTTCTTACTCTCGTTCAGCTGTCAGAACTGGGAGTCGACATGGTTGGAGATAATGGTCGCCCAGTCGAAGAATTCTCCCTTAGCGGACATGCCTAGGAGGAAATAATACATCCACTTTGCAAATTCCTGGACGGAGGGCTGCCCAAATACCTGGGCCAATGCTATCATCCCCATTTGGATGCTTTCCTTGAATTCAGAGCGGGGGATATCTATCCTCATTATTTTTGGATCCCTCTTTGGGACCTTCAGCCAGTGAGTGTTCAAGTACACCCGGGCGGCATCCTCCAGTTGGTTGAATTGTTTCCAGGCATCTGTCCTTGTGAGTACCAAGGATCTCTCAAACTGCGGGATTCCCAGGCCAGCTTGGAAAGTAACTGGGTCAAGGGACACCAGTGGAGTGGGGAAACCCGATGGTTCTACTGGTGCTAACATGACGGCCCAGACGGAAGAGTTATAGTGGGCTGCCCGAGTAAGAATAAGCTCTGGAGACTGCAGTTAGTCGCAATGGTATCTCCATCCTGTCGCTGTATATGCATTATTTTCACTAGAGCCTGCATTTCTGCCCAAGTTCCGACAACGGGGTCGGTCATAAATTTCACTTGGGATTCAATCTTTGAGCCCACAATCTCCTCACCCTGCATATACTTCATGGTGAGGGGGAGCTTTGCCAGGGCCTTCTCTATCTTAGACTTTGCCGCTGCCCTAGTCTCGGTTGTGGATGACAACTCCGAACTTCCTGGAGCGGATGAGGCGGATGCTTCAGACATTTTTGTAAAGTGAAGTCCGGACTTGTGAGACAAAGTGACCATTAGAACATATTTATCAAAGTAAACAATAACTCTGGGGTCCGGAGTTCTTACCACCGCGCTGTTTGCTTTTGCTGAAAAGTTAGTTTTTCACACAAGTATCCGAAAAGCAAAACATAAACTTAGCATTCTTCGTTATATCTCTGGGTCTGGGAAATCTTGTCACACTTGACGAAGACATGGGGTGGATGACGGAAAGGGACCCGATGCCCAGAGAAGTGACTGTTAATAAAGAAGAATGTGGAAGTGGGCCCACATGGTCGCCACATGCGTGGGCATTGAATAGATGGGATGGCACTGGCGGCGGAGCCAACTGTTCGAACATGCAAAAAGGGAAACCCACATGGCCAGAAGTAATTGTACGCATGGGAAATAAATAAGGTTCTGACAGCCTTGATGGAGGAGAGATAAAATTGCCTATTTGAAACCAGCCACGAGCCGAGTTTCAAACAGGTGGTTTTCTGCCTCGAAGCAAATTTGAAGCGAAAAACCAACAGCAAGGGTGACTCAACCAGCTCATCGAGTCACCTGGAAGGATATACAGAGAGCCGAAGGGTATATACATGGAAAGGAGGGATATATACAAGGGTTGCTTACAGAAATATACATATATACCTGAATATACACGCGGACGACCCCCGCGGGAGAAACCAGACAAAGCTGAAATGAGAACATACAACTATTTACACCATGCACACACTATTTACAGGCTATCTACAAATGATTTACAAACTATTTACAAAATATTTACATCTGCACAGAAGGCGGACAACCTTCTGGCAGAGCCAAGCCACCAGGAAGCGGCAAACCAGAAAGCCAAAGAAACAACACAGAGACAAAACAAATGAAAACAAAGCAAAGGAAGACAAAGCAAACAAAGAAAAGACAAGAAAAAACAAAGAAAACCAGAAAATGAAAGCAAGAAGGAAGAGGAGGGAAGCAGAGAAACCAACCTGAAAATGCAGAAGGCAGAGGAAGGAAAGATTACCAGGAGAACTCTGCAACAACTTCGAATTGCCAAGCCATCAAGATCACCACCACGGGGCGCTAGCGTACGTCTGAGAACAGTACAAGGTGTTAAGCTTTGATTATCACAAATCTCTCTGTAACTGCTCTGCTAATTGCTTTGAAAATCACTCTATTTCGCTCTAAGTGCTTCAAAGATTTTAATCACGGTAAGTGTGATAATGACAGGCGAGTCTATTTATACCCGCGGTAAAAAGTAGTTCTCCGCACTCTGAAAATTTCAGGTTAGGCAAAACATCCGGACTCCGGGCCTAGGGATTCCTTACGATGATATTCCTAAGACTTAGAAATATCATCACAAACAATCCCAGAGTCTGGGATCTGACTTCCAACCAAAAGGCAACCTCCGGGATCCGGGATCCCGGAAGGGAAAAACAAACCAAGGAAACGACACACTCCGGGGAAGAAAACCCCGGAGAAAGAAAGCAAAAAGGAAAAGAAAGACAAGGAAAAGCTGCGACAAAAGGCAAAGCCAAAGAAAAAAAAAAAAAAAAGGGGGACCCAACATTTTGCACACAAAATGTAGGTACGGGGATGCAGGGCATAACAAATGGCGACTATCTGGGACAAATGCCTTACCGCATTTGAGAACCATAGAATCTCTGGTTATCACAACTGGAATGAATCATCCTCCCGAAGCGTTTGACAAGTAGAGAGTAGCATATCTGAGAGAACCCGACCAAATAGGAGCCAGTCCGTAGCCTTTCATCAGTGGTGTCATGTGTGCTTTGGAAGGAAATCAAGCCGATGACCTCTGAGAGGAAATAGAGAAACGGTACTTATTACATCGAACCAGTCATCAATTTAATTGCTTTTCCCTCAGAGACCAGAGTTTCATCCCGCTTATCCTCATTACTTAATTTATTTCTCAGTGGGGAAGGCGGTACTTCTTTCACCATTGAGCCCAAGCTTAGCTAAAATTCAAATGGCGGTACTCCTTTCACCTATCCACCTATATTTAGATATTTGGAGAGGATAAAACTCCGGACCCGGAAGGAATTCCTTTGGATTTTCAGACGTGGATCAACCAACCAGTACAGGTGATCTACCCTCGGCGTGTCCGATTACTTGTTCCTTATATTATTATTGTTCACTGATTGCCAAACTCCCGGAGACAACACCCAATGGAGATTGCTCGAAAATGTGCCATAACCTGCAAACAATCCCGGAGACCGAGATGACTCCACCATGATAAAGACAGATTCTAAAGTTCACCATGCCAGAGGCATTGTGCCAGAAGCCAAAGTTATGCGAAGCATTCCCGTTCTACAAGACGGGACAAAATGCCGGGGCCAAAAGAAAGCCAAAAGCGAAAATAAAAGAAAACAAAAGCAACAAGGGAGACTGCCCCAGAAGGCAGCCAACAAGACTATTTACAAGGGGAGACTTACATATAATACAACTTTGGACAAACTTACCCTTACTCGAAGTAATGTTTGAGAAACTGCCTGTTAACAGGCAATGCGACAGGTTCTCCAGTTAAGGTGTTAAGGCGATAAGTATTTGCCCCGTAGATTTTTGAGATTAAGTATGGTCCGAGCCAGAGCCGTTGGAACTTGGTGTGGTTTCCTTTCTTCTCCCGGGCCTTATCCCACAGCAGGACCAAATCCGAGATCTGAAAAGCCTTGTATTGGGCTCTTCTATCAAACCATCGTTTTACTACTGCTTGATGACGCGCGAAATGATCAAGGGATGCGTCTCGTTGTTCCTCCATTCGCATCAGATTCAGGAGCCGAACCTCCACAATGTTGTCCCTGTTGTTGAATTCCTGCATAAACTGTAAAATTGGGATCTGTAAGTTGACTGGGAATACAGGGTTCTAACCATAAACCAAGTGGAATGGGGATGTTCCCAGGGTGGCTTTAATACGAACATGATCTGCCGAGAGGGTGAATTTCAATTTTTGGTGCCAATCCCGGGGATTTTGTTCTAACAGATGTTTGATCACCTCAAGTAGATTCTTGTTCGTTGATTCAGCAACGCCATTCCCCTGAGGGTAATAGTTGCTAGAGAACTTCAGTGTGATCTTTCGGTTGTAGGTCCATTCGAGTAATTGCGTGGAAGAAAACACTGGACCATTGTCACATACTAAAGCAAAGGGCATTCCAAACCTTGTGACGATGTTTTCTTCCAAGAACTTGATAAATACATCTGCCGTGTTGTTTTTATAAGGTATAGCTTCAGACCACCGAGTGCAGTAATTAGTAGCAGTCAGAATGTACTGGTGGTTGGCAGACGAGTTGGGTTTGATCTCCCCAATGAAGTCAAATTCCCACTGGGCAAAGGGTCTGGCCTCATAGACTGGTTGCAGAGGCATGGCTGGGTTACGCTCACAATGTGCTGCAGTTTGGCAAGTATGACATTTCCTGACATGAGCGTAAACATCTCTGAAGATACAGGGCCAATAGTATCCAGCCTGGAGGATCTGATGGGCAGTGGCGTCATCTGAACCATGCCCGGTTCCAAACTGTCCATGGAATTCATCAATTATTCTCACAGCTTGGTCCCTGTCGATGCACCGGAGGTACACTCCCTCGTAGTTCCGACGGTAAAGCGCGGAGTTTTTGATCATGAAATGGGCACTTTTCATTTGTAGGGCACGACGTTTGTGGGGAGGTAATCCCTCTGGGCATTTGTTATTTAGCAGTAAATACACCAAATCGGTATACCACGGATCCTAGGTAACAGAATCCACTGTGTAAGTATGAAATTCTACGTGGGGAGTCTCCTCTGCTATTGTTCGACTTAGTCCCTGGCCTCGGACTATTTTCATGGGTTGCATCTCTAAATTGTATTCCTGGAGGATGGCCATCCATTTCCCCCGTCTCTCGCCCAATTCACTCTGCATCAGCAGAGATTTGACAGCCTGGTCCGGAATGATAGCATGCACTTTGCTCCGGAGGATATAATGCCAGAATTTCTTCACGGCGTGAACTAGAGCAAAGGCCTATTTTTCCAGTGATGAATAATGGACTTTGGCGTTCTTAAAGGGGGAACTCATGAAAGCAATTGGCCATTCCTCTCCTTTAACCCTTTGGGTTAGTACTACCGCGGTAGAATGCGGTGAAGCAAATGAGTAGATGTAAAACGGAAGGGAATAGTCCAGACTAGCCAGGACAGTGCCTCTGTTATGTTCTGTTTTATCTGGGCAAATGCCTGCTTTGCTTCAGGACTCCACTCAATTTTGGTATCCTTTTTCATCATTTCGTTGAGTGGCTTGACTATCTCTGTGAATCCTATGATGAATCGGCGCACGAATTTGATTTTTCCAAAGAAGGATCGCATTTCTTTCTTGCTGCCATGCATCTGTAAGTTCAGCAATGCTTCAACTCTATCAGGGTCTATGGATATACCCTTCTTAGAGACGATATGCCCTAGCAACTTCCCCTCGGTGACCCTGAATATGCACTTCTTAGGGTTGAGGGATATTCCGTACCGGCGACATCTCTCACAGATTTGAGCGAGGTGGGTGGCATGATCACGCCTATCCCGGGAGAAGACGGTCAAATCATCCATGTAGATGATTATGCATCAATTTACAAGGCCCTCGAACGCAATGTCCATGGCCTTCTGAAAGGTAGCCCCTGCGTTGATCAAATCGAAGGGCATTCTTCTATACGCAAACGTTCCCCACTTGGTGGTAAACGCTATTTTCTCTCTATCTTCGTATTTAACCATGACCTGGTTATATCCTGAATATCCATCTAGGAAAGACATCATCTGGGATCCATTTACTATCTGCAACACCTCATCCAACGAGGGGAGAGGGTGATTATCATTTTTAGATGCCTTGTTCAAATTTCAAAAATCCACGCAAAGGCGTATCTCGCCATTTTTCTTCCTGACCGGGACCAAGTTGGCAACCCATGTAGTATGCCGGATTGGAAAGATAATCTGAGTTGACAACAGTTTTTCTACCTCCTGATGAATTAGAGGCTCTATCAGGGGGTTGACCGGTCTTTGCTTTTGCTGGAAGGACTTAGCGTCTGGCTTCAGGGGAATGGTATGAGTCATGATGGATGTGTCATACATTTTCAAATCTTCATATCCCCAGGCAATCACATCAATGTATTCTCAGAGAACCGCAAGAATCTTCTCCTTTTCCTCAGGGGAACAGGAGGTGCCTATGTGGATGATTTTCTCTTCACCGGGCTGGCCGATGTTAACCTTTTCAAATTTTCCTCCCTCAGGGGGGAGGATACCTTCTCACGGGCCCGAGGGTCCGAATCGAAGATTTGTTCTAATGCAACCATCCCCTTGGGGATAGTGTTGGTGGGAAAGTCCATGATCCCATCATCTTCATCACCCTGTCCAGTGTCATCGTGGTCTCGTTCCTCCACTATCTGATCCTCGAAAACACCAACATTGGCCATGAAGGCCAGGATATGTTGATCGTCTTCGAAAACCTGAAAGTGAGTAACATTGTCTGGAATGGAGGGGGTGGGGACCATCTCAACCGAAAATCTCCGAAGTCGTGAGCCGGCCATCGGCTCAAGTGTGCTGGCAGAAACAGCTAGGGCATCCGGGACATAATTCTGTCACCGGGGAATAAGGTCAATGCCAAAGGCATCGAAATCTTCAATGAGGCTCCAAGCCTGGTTGCGGTATGCGGCCAGCCTTTTGTCATGACATGTGTATTGACTCCGAACTTGTTTAACAACCAACTCTGAATCACCCAGAGCCCAGAGGCGGGTGACACCTTTCCTTAGTGCGAATAGGAGTCCAAGGACCAAGGCCTCGTACACTGTGACATTGTTTGTATAGTTAAACTGCAGCCTGTAGGACGCGAGGAAGGATTTCCCTCGTGGGTTGATTAATTCTGCTCCGGCCCCACAGCCCTGTTTAGATTGGGACCCATCAAATTTAAGGGTCCATAAGTCATTGTTTGTAATCTGGGGCTGGGGAGGGGGAGTTTTCTTTGGATTGCTGCTGGGGGACTTGGAGATTTTCTCCCAGACTACCATCATGAAAGTGGAATTTATCCCTGGAGGCATTTTAGTCTGTGATTCTCGGGTGGATGGCACTAAAGGAGTGCATCCCGTAGAAGTACTGGGTCCCGAGGAATCGGTTGCATGTTCACTCTGGAGGATATCAAGTTTCTGGGTAGTGATTGATAGGCAGGGATCACACTCGTGCTCTGAATGTTTTTGGTAATGCAATCGGCACCAAGTGCCAGATAGGAGTGTGGCAAGGGTCGCTGTGGGGCCCTGAGAGTTAACTTCAACTCTCACTTTTTCTTCCAAGTCCTGTGCTCTTTGCAACACTACGGGATCTTCTCCGGGGATGAAATTGAATGTTAAGATTTCAAGGGGTCGGTACACCCCCAGAGAGGTTTCGGAGAAAAGGACTTCATTGAGCCTCCCAACTTCAGTAAGGGCCTATTTCATCTAGGGTTCACTTTCGACCCAGATCTGACTTGATTCTCCTTCCCACGGAAGCCACAAGTGGGTGAAGTCGGTCGAAAAGTATCCATTTAAGGACTTAGACCAATTCTGACTTAGTAACATCCCGTAAGTCTCGGGGATGTCCACCACTTGGATGTCAATAATGCTCTCTATCCTAGGGTCCTAGATAAGGTGTATCCGGGCGTTCTTCAATTCCCCCACCATTTTCACAGCAATCTTATCCAGCTGGATCACTGCGCCATTAGACGGGGTGGGGTGGAGTCTGAGCTTCTGACAAATGGATAAGGGCATGATGTTACCCGAAGCTCCAGAGTCTACTAGGTAGTTGTGTATGTTTTTGCCATAAATGTTCAGGCCTAGTAGAAAGGGAGGATCCTCATTATTTCCCTGGAAGACAGCGGTATTAGCATCTTCGAATGAGACCGTCTTGGGTGGGTGGCTGACTTCTTCCGGGTTCCCTAAGAGCTTCAGAAGGGACTTCTTCTGCTCGGGACAATTTAACAAAACCTCCATCAAGGTCATGGAGGTGGTGGTCTGCTCTAACGCCTTCGTGATATCGAATCTTCCTCCCAGGAACTGGTGATTTTCTTCCGCGAGATCTTTTGCTTGGTTAGAGCTAGGACCTTTTGGAGGGACAGGTCAGTCAGTAGTATTACTCCGGGGAGGAAGAGTATCTTTGGTAGGAGGTATAGGCGTGTAAGCTGGTCCTTTACCCGCCTGGCTCCAAGTGTTGTATGGAGTCCGTGGGTTGGTAAAGGCGTTGGCTTCAAAGGGCGGAATGGATTCATCAAAGAATCCCTATAGTTCGGATTGTTCTTCATCTTCTCCAGAAGTACCAAAGAAGATGGTATCACAGGTGAAGGCACTGTGGGTTTTCTCTTGGACAGGGGGCTCTGGAGGAGCGGTATCGTGCGTTTGTTACCTGTCCAGCTGGGAGATCATTATGACTTTCTCCAAAGTGGCACAATTTACTTCATTGTGCGAACCTGTATCATGTAGCCGACACCAATTAGTCATGGGCTGGAAGTCTGTGACTGGTGTAAAATGGGATGGTCCAGCACCATTTTGGTTGGTGTTTTGGTTTGGAGGCGAGCCTCCAGTGTTAGCGTTATTATGCCATTGTTGTTGGTTGGGCCTAGGCCCGTTGTTGAAGTTTCTTCCCCCGGCATTGTTGTTTCACTGGCCGGAGAAGATATTCCCCCTCTGGGAATTTGAGTTTTAGGGCGCGTAAGACCCAGCCTTCAGCTGACCCATGTCCATGGTTAGGGTAGACATCATTCACCAGAGGGACTCAACCTCGATGGTCAACTGAGTGTTAGCGTCACAATGAGATGGCTGTGGCTGTTGTTGGCTTCTCGGGAAGGCAGCAGGATTAACCGGAGTCGAGGGCGGCAATCCTTCGGCCGCGGATGAATGGAAGAAGGGCACTCCGGATGGCTGTGTTTGCTGTGGCTGATTCCAAGGGAAGACTTCCAGACCCAGTGTTATCTGGGAGGGGTAAATATATCGCGCCTGTTGGTCTATCAAAGGTGGTGGGGGATTCACCGCCATTGAAGGGGCACCTATTGCCAGATTGGGATTGTAACCCCCGGCATAAGCAGTTCCGCCGGGGATCATGTTGAAAGGTGTGTTCTGCCCAATCCCACCTGGGGATTTATTAAGACCGCGGGATAACTCTAAGGCCAGGTTGTAGACTTTTGCCAGAGTATCTCGGTCACCCAAGGCAGTCGTTCTCTAGAGGAGAGTGGCAACGAAAGGGTCCATCACATTAAGGTATGTCTGTATGGTGACATCTGGCGATGGAACGAAAGGGCCTGTGCACCTTTTCAGGGCACGCTGGAACCTATGGTTGAATGTTGCAAGAGGTTCATTGGGTTCCTTTCTGATGGAGATAAACTGGCTGTGGGACCAAGCAGGGTCCACATGCACACGAAAGGTAGCCAAGAAGGTGTCCTCCATATTCTGCCAAGTGTTAATGGTGTTGGCGGGAAGGTTTAGGTACCAGTTCAACTCGCTCTATCCCAAGGACAAGGGAAACATGCGGGTCACAACATCTTCATGCTGGATCCGATGTCGATTCATGGCATCTTTATATGCCTGTAAATGTTCTTCTACGGTCCGTGAGCCTAAGTGCTCATATCGCGGGCAAATCTTCTCCGGGTGAGAAGGTAAGTCGTTGATTGCGCCTGGAAAAGTGCCCATTGGGGACCCAGTGTTTCCAAAGTATGCAACCATTGGGGGATCTATATGTTGGGTAGTTTGAGTACTGGTTCCCAGGACTGTCTGGGAAGTTTGAGTATTCAAAGAGAGGGTAGATCCCCAGACAACAGTGGCTGGTATGACTTTCGACATCTGTTTCTTTCGAGCAGGAGGCTCGAGTTCGACAAACCTTCCGGGATTTGGGGCAGACCTAAGGATTCTTTCAAATTTAGCTGGGGAAAAAGACCCAATCCCACTAAAGGCTTGTCTCCTAAAACCACAACTTGGGGAACCCTCAGGAGGTGTAAAATCAGAATCTTGGGAGGGGGACGAGTTCATGCCCTCCTTCTAGCGCCAATTTTTGTTGACGGGGTTTTGCTAACCGGGTCCGCCAACAGTCATAAGTTGTCACCGGGTTCTGGAGAAATCGGCCAACTCTGCCTGTAAGGTTGTCCGGGGGAAATAAATCCTCCAGGCCTTCAAGCACCTGGGTGTCGGGTCACGACGGTGCGGGGCTCGGCTGGGAGAGGTGACTATTTTCAAGGGGGATAGCTGGTTACTTCAACTCATTCTCCTGGAGATTCAGAATGGTAAGGGTTTTCCCAGAGTATTCCACACTTAGCAAATAAAATGAAAAAGATCCTGCAGGGTTAGGAACATTTATCTAACTATAGTCATGCTGAAAAGTCCAGAACATCAACAACACTCTGAGACTACACTAAATACTGAAGAAACACACAACCATCAGTTAGCATTTTATCAGTAGCAGAAATAAAGAGGTCATTAATCTACTTTAACATATCAGAGTGAAGGACATACAGAACATCAAAACATAAAATACCATTAACTCAGAAGTAGAAACGTGAACAACTTCATTGCCAAGAATCCTTCCTTCTTCATTAATGTAGTCCAGCAAGCAGTGGTGCGTGATACAATGGTGGCTCCAAGGGAGCATTTAACTATCAAGAACATAACAATCGAGCATTGAGCTCTGCAACTAAAACCAAAAAATTACTTTTGCTATTTCTTATGGACAACAAAATCATCAATTTTGCCGACCCTTGGAAATGGGCCGATTTGCCTATTTATACAAATTTTTCTAACCCTAACCCTATTTTACTGTGCTTTAATAAAATACAATATCTAGGGGCCGGTACTACCTGCACCACCCTACAAAAGACCTGGAGACGGAATAGGTCTGCCAAGTTAGAGGAAGGGGATAAGGATATACATCAGAAGAATCGGCCTAGAGAAGAGAGCCGAAGAGAAGAAAGAAGAAAGTAGGTCCCCCGGGGATCGAGGCTACATGCCTCATAAATGGAAAATACGGCGCCTTGTCTCCAACGTGCTAGATGTACCTTTAAACAGTGCCTCGGGAAGATCACCCTGTCAGAAACCAACTACCGAGCCAATACCTCTTGATGTGTCCAACTACCCTCTGACAGTCTTTATTAACCGCCTCTGAAAGTGACCGGTCGGCCTCGGGGACCGGGACGCAGATCACTTTAAAGAATACAAAATTGTGGATCTGGAACTCTGGGATCTGGGAACTTACATTCCCAAAAGAATAAAGAATGCTGAATGTTCAAATTTCTCCAGTTCCCGGGGAACGTTCAGGGCTGTTTATTATCATTGAAGGCCTGAAGGATGCGGAAAATGCCTTCTTCATCAATCTTCTTTAGGCTGGCCCTTCTGTGTCTGGCCACTTCAACTTGTTCCGCCAAGTTCAGAACATCATTTCGGAACTCATCCACCATCCTGGCGGCATCATGGCCCTTAAGCACCATTTTGGTTAGCTTTTCCATCCAGGCCCCATCCATTCCCTCCGGGCACTGATACCAGGATGCCATCCTTTCATCAAAATTCTCCAAAACTGACTCTTCGGGGGTATTAGTATTTGTAGCAAGGGGATCAACCCTGGAAGCCTTAATTACAAATGACTTGTATAAATTAAAAGAACACTTCATTGTGTTTACCTTTTCTTGTAAAGACTCTACCAGTTGCTTGGTTACCTCCAATGTGAGGTCCAGTCTGGAGTGTTGAGCCTTTACAAAATCAAATGATTCCTCACCCAGAATCCGGGATTCGAAAATCATATCTTCTCCCAGGATGAGGAGTTCTTCGAACTCTACCTTCCATGCCTCGTAATTCTCGGCGTCGCTCTCCCACTGCTCAATCAGCGCTTCTGCCTGCAAAATAATCTGCCGGGCCGTATACAAATCTGGGAGAGCGGCCGCTAGGAAACGTCGGGTGTTTCCTATTTGTAGAGCAACCCAATTGTCTACTGCCAGGGCCTCTTTCTTCATTACTCACAGGGAGTCTATGTCACTCTGCGATAATTCCTCTGATGTGGAGGTTTGTGGAGGGGTGGCGTTGAGGGGGCGGGCCAACTCTGTAAGTAGCCCCATAAGTTTTGCACTCTTCTCCTTCTCTGCCTTGAGCCTCTGGGCCTCTTTTTTGTATCAGGCCTCCACTGACCGTGCCGCTTCTTTTAGCAGGTCCACTTCGCCCTACTTTCCTCTTTTACCCAAGGATACCTCTGCAATATGGTAATCCACGGGATCCATGGTCGCTTCATCGGCGTCTGGGGGAGGTGTCGCCACCACCGTAACTGTTTCTCTGCCCGGCCCAGTTCGAAGGGTATGAACTGTCCGGGCCTTCTTTTCTTTTGGCAAGGTGTGAGCCAAGGCCATCATTTCAGCCAGGGAGATAGGGACTGTTGGAGCTGATTAGGCTTTCCTTTTCCTGCTTTCTACCAACCATGGAGGTGGGAGGGGTGGCCTTCCTGCCAGAATTTGTTCTTCGGATCCTCTCCCGGTGTCCGGTGGCGGCTGCTCCTTTTCAACAGGTATTTCCTCTGTTTCCCTCCCTGTTGGAACTTCTTCTGCAGCGACATTTTCAATTTTTATCTCCTCAGCCTGGTCCGTGATGTCAATTATTATGTCTGGACCCTGATCGGCTTCTTCAGAAATCTCCTCTTCATGCTGCTCTTCTTCCTCATCTGTGGGTAGTAGGGGTGGGATCGGGCCAAGATTTAGAGTTTGGGCCGCTGTGATTACCTACCCGAAGGTTGCTCCCTGGGGTGGCCTTGGGAACGAGGCGGTTGGGGTTACGGTTGGTCCTGAAGTTCCGGGTCTGGGTTCCCCAACGGGTGCCTCTGGTTCACCTGGTGGCTGTTGGTCCACTCCCGGACCTTCTGTTCCTGAAGCCCTAGAAATAATCTCCGGTTCTGACCTCTTTTCTTCTGTCTGCTGCTCTTGTTGTCCCGCAGCTTCTTCTTCCCGGTCTTCCGGGTCCACAGCCTCTTGTTCTTGCTCCGGGACTTCTGTCCCTGCTTGTGTATCGTCCCCTTGCAGATTTCCAAACTCATCGGCTGCAAACATATCAAACTCCTCTTCTGGAGGGGGACTGGCTGGGATGTCTGTCTGTTCTGTTTCCTTTTCCAGTTCCGGGGAACTAGAAGAAAGGATTTCCACTTCTTCTGGGAGGGAAGCCCTGGGCGCCGGTTCTGCCTTGGGCTATTTTATGTGCTTTCTCTTCCTCCGGGTGATCAAAGGTGGCCCCGCATCTGCTATTACTGCTAGCTCTAGAGGATCCACCCCCGTCGCCTTCACCATTAAGGTAGCCAGTGATGGGGAGGAAGGAGGATGAATTGTTCCGGCCATCAGCGGGGGAGTGGCAAGCCTTGTGATCAATTGTTCCCTCATCTGTTGGGAGGCCGCTACAGATTTCCTAATCTGCTCTTGGATGGGGACTTGCTATGCGGGGGGAGTTGTCTCTATCCCTTTTCCTTTATCTGTGCCTTGTGTAGAAGTTCCAGCCCCCGGAGTCAACCTTGGTACCAGTGGTGGTGCTTTTGTTACCAGCCGGGAGGCCAGGCGAGCACTCCCGGGGCATGCCTTTTTAAAATAGGCATGACTTCTCTCGACCACCTCCCGAGTGAAGTCCTCAATTGTGTGGTCCTCCTGGACACCCCAATTTATTGGTGCCAGGGGCATTTTGTCTATCCCCTTCTCTTTGTACTGGGGATCTGTAGTGGGGGCATCATCTGAAAAGCCCGCCGGGAATCTCTGGAGCTTTAGCTCCTGCATCATTCCAGCCATCATCCTATCATAATGCCTGCTGCGCACATCCATATCATCCTGACAATCTGCCCAGTAGTCTTCTATGTGTGCGTAGTGGGGGTCCGTAGCCCGGGGCAGTGCCGTTGCAATTCTGCCATGCGGATCAAAATTTTTCCATGCCAGATAAAACTCCTGCAAGTTGTAACTTTGAAGCTCATTGTCTGCCTCCTTTGCGGTAGCCAGATTGCAGGTGTAGTTCCCACAGGAGATTGTGAGTGAAACGTTTGGGACCTTCTTGTGGGCCAAGAGGGCGTGCAGCTCCATCATCTGCTGGCAGTATTCCAGTAGCATGATCTTGTCCCCACAATGTTTGGGCAACAAGTAGGGTTTCCCGGAGAAGCCCGCGACACTAATGTATGTGTACTGCTGGAACTGGATGTAGTAGTGCCCATAACTACTAACCAATTTCATCGCCTCCTTGGACAGGCGGTATCCAGCATTCTGGGTGGGTGTGAGCAAATGGTGGTAAACAAAGGAGTCATTTACCCGGCAGTAACTGGGGAAGCTGGCTTCCCATTGAATCTGTGAGAAATAGCCCCACGGTGCTTTCTGTCCCCGACCGAGTCCAAGAACGCCATCTATAAGTAGGCCATTGGAGTGGGGCCTCTATTGGGCCAAAGCCCAGAAAACATAAGAAGTCATGTAGAACTTCTTACTCTCGTTCAGCTGTCGGAACTAGGAGTCGACATGGTTGGAGATAATGGTCGCCCAGTCGAAGAATTCTCCCTTAGCAGACATGCCCAGGAGGAAATAATACATCCACTTTGCAAATTCCTGGGCAGAGGGCTACCCAAATACCCAGGCCAATGCTATCATCCCCATTTGGATGCTTTTCTTGAATTCAGCGCGGGGGATATCTATCCTCATTCTTTTTGGATCCCTCTTTGGGACCTTCAGCCAGTGAGTGTTCAAGTACACCCGGGCGGCATCCTCCAGTTGGTTGAATTGTTTCAAGGCATCTATCCTTGTGAGTACCGAGGATCTCTCAAACTGTAGGATTCCCAGGCCAGCTTGGAAAGTAACTGGGTCAAGGGACACCAGTGGAGTGGGGAATCCTGATGGTTCTGCTGGTGCTAACATGACGGCCCGGACGGAAGAGTTATAGTGGGCCGCCAGAGTAAGAATAAGCTCCAGAGACTGCACGGAGCATGGGAAGCAAGCTGCCCAAAGAATTCCACAACCTCCAATGTTAGTCGCAATGGTATCTCCAGCCTGTCGCTGTATATGCATTATTTTCACTAGAGCCTGTATTTCTGCCCAAGTTCCGACACCGGGGTCGGTCATAAATTTCACTTGGGATTCAATCTTTGAGCCCACAATCTCCTCACCCTGCATATACTTCATGGTGAGGGGGAGCTTTGCCAGGGCCTTCTCTATCTTAGACTTTGCCGCTGCCCTGGTCTCGGTTGTGGATGGAAACTCTGGACTTCCGGGAGGGGATGAGGCGGATGCTTCAGACATTGTTGTAAAGTGAAGTCCAGACCTGCGAGACAAAGCGACCGTCAGAACATATTTATCAAAGTAAACAATAACTCCGGGGTTCGGAGTTCTTACCACCGCGCTGTTTGCTTTTCCTGAAAAGTTAGTTTTTCGCACAAGTATCCGAAAAGAAAAACATAAACTTAGCATTCTTCATTATATCTCTGGGTCTGGGAAATCTTGTCACACTTGACAAAGACATGGGGTGGATGAAGGAAAGGGACCCGATGCCTGGAGAAGTGACTGTTAATAAAGAAGAATGTGGAAGCGGGCCCACGTGGTCGCCACGTGCGTGGGCATTGAATAGATGGGATGGCACTGGCGGTGGAGCCAACTGTTTGAACGCGCGAAAAGGGAAAGCCACATGGCCAGAAGTAATTGTGTGCATGGGAAATAAATAAGGTTCTGACAGCCTTGATGGAGGAGAGAGAAAACCACCTGTTTGAAACCAGCCACAAGCCGAGTTTCAAACAGGTGGTTTTCTGCCTCGAAGCAAATTTGAAGCGAAAAACCAACAGCAAGGGTGACTTGACCAGCTCGTCGAGTCACCCGAAAGGATATACAGAGAGCTGAAGGGTATATACATGGAAAGGAGGGATATATACAAGGGTTGCTTATAGAAATATACATATATACCTAAATATACACGCAGACGACCCCCGCGGGAGAAACCAGACAAAGCTGAAATGAGAACATACAACTATTTACACCATGCACACGCTATTTACAGGCTATCTACAAATGATTTACAAACTATTTACAAAATATTTACATCTGCACAGAAGGCGGACAACCTTCTGGCAGAGCCAAGCCACCGGCAAGCGGCAAACCAGAAAGCCAAAGAAACAACACAGAGACAAAACAAACGAAAACAAAGCAAAGGAAGACAAAGTAAACAAAGCAAAGAGAAGCAAAAAAAAAGAAAACCAGAAAACGAAAGCAAGAAGGAAGAGGAGGGAAGCAGAGAAACCAACCTGAAAACACAGAAGGCAGAGGAAGGAAAGATTACCAAGAGAACTCTGCAACAGCTTCGAATCGCCAAGCCATCAAGATCACCACCACGGGGCGCTAGCGTACATCTGAGAACAGTACAAGGTGTTAAGCTTTGATTATCACAAATCTCTCTGTAACTGCTCTGCTAATCGCTTTGAAAATCTCTCTATTTCGCTCTAAGTGCTTCAAAGATTTTAATCGTGGTAAGTGTGATAATGACAGGCGAGTCTATTTATACCCGCGGTAAAAAGTAATTCTCCGCACTCTGGAAATTTCAGGTTAGGCAAAACATCCGGACTCCGGGCCCGGGGATTCCTTACAATGATATTCCTAAGACTTAGAAATATCATCACAAACAATCCCGGAGTCCAGAATATGACTTCCAACCAAAAGGCAACCTCCGGGATCCGGGATCCCGGAAGGGAAAAACAAACCAAGGAAACGACACACTCCGGGGAAGAAAACCCTGGAGAAAGAAAGCAAAAAGGAAAAGAAAGACAAGGCAAAGCCGCGACAAAAGGCAAAGCCAAAGAAAAAAAAAAAAAAGGGGGACCCAACATTTTGCACACAAAATGTAGGGACGGGGATGCAGGGCATAACAGATAGGTTTAATAAGACCTTGGATGAGGCTTTTAAAGTAGAAAAAGCCTTCATTAAGTTTGTAACAGATGTCAAGCTCATCACAGATTCTAGATGGGATAGGAAAAAGGAACAATTATAGAATATTCAAAGCTTTGATTGGCCTTTAGAGGCAGAAGTGATAGAATGGGACAACATCACCAAGCACAAGAAGAAGAAAGACACAAAGATTGACCTAGATGTATTGGACGAGGAGTAAAGAGGCACCTGACACCTGATCTATGAGCACATGGAGGATAATCATCTGTAAGACTAGTGTAAGTTATCCTGTATTGGTGGTCACTAGGTCTCACAATAACTATAAGAGGTTATCCAGAATATCTATAGACAAAGGTGCCAATTATCCAAGATATGGAAATAAAATCTGATTTTCTACTTATTTTGTCTTTCCACTGCTTGAAGGTCTAATTTTAATTTTTTGTTTTAGTACCTTTAGGGTTAGGTCTATCCATCCGAATCTTGTTGCATCCTTAGTCTTTCTAAGGATTCCAAGATGGCTAGTGCTCTATAAATAGAAAGTTGTAACATAATTGTAAGGATGGTGAAAATATACAACTGCGAGGAAGACTTCTTATTTTGTCTAAGTTTTCAAGCTTCCAGTCTCATTGAATGTATTGAAATAGAAGCATATTAATAAAATAAAATGGAGTTTCCTATTCTATATCATTGTTGTCTTCTTATATTTATGTTTATGCTCTTGTATGTTTAAATTTTAATGTAGTTTAAATGTACCAGTTATAAGGTAACCGTGTGATTACTTGTGAGTTTCTTTCAAGGAGGGAGTAAATCTTATGAGTGGTTCTAGAGGGTTAAATATTAGTGTAAGAATTTGATATAGGGGTATGGGAATGAAAAGGTAGTTTGTAAGGATATTTGAGCTACATTTGTATTTTCATTAATTAGTTTCTATGAATTTATATCTCATTTGACTCTTTGCCCAAGATTAGGCACTGGTCTAGGGTTTGATAAGAATTTATTCATCATCAATATTAAAACAAACAATCATTTACTTTTTTGTTATAAATAAAATACGTGTTTAAGTAGTTGTATTAGAGAATACGATTCAATTTGTTGATTCTTTTAAGAGAGAATTATTAGGTTAGCCTTCTTGAGTCAAGAACTCTAAAAAGAAGAAGGATGAGAATCCTTGTTTCACTGATGTTTTCTATTGTCATGTTCATGGTATGGGTTGTTAAGTTCTGTATTAAATTGATCATAGTCATCTATAAGGTGTTCAATGAGTTGTTGCAGTAAAAGGCAATTAGCAAATCAGTGTAACCCCAGATCCACTATAAAGTTTAGTGAAAAGCTATAACTTATAGAAGGTACACATGCCTGAGTTTGTGGAGCTCAAAGAAGAAGGAGGATTAATCCTCATCAATTAGAATTTTTCTTGTTAGAATCAAATATTGGGAATATAAGAGTCAAGAATTAATGCTATAGTAAGGTTCTGCAAGAAAAAGCTCTAATAGGGAGTACTGAGAAAGATTTTGATAATTCTAGTTTTGCCATTGATTATTATTAGGATTAGAAAATTGAAAAGGATCCTAAGACATATCTTATATTGAATCTCATGGCCAACGTTGAGAAACAAAGAACACTTTCCCATCATCTCCTTCTATTTTCATGTACTCAGTAGGAAGATATTGGTTCTCCAAGTTCGTCACCAGCTTGCACCCACAATCTTTCTTTTTCTTGTAGCAGTGAGGACAATACTCAGCTAGCTCTACTTTGGCATCTGTATTCTTCTTCTTGGTAGTCATAGTATCTAGGTGTGTGGCAACATCATTAATGATATCTTTCTTGAAATCTAACAGTAGGTTTGAGATCTCCAGCTTAGAAATGCCCGAGTTGTTCCCCTTAGCAAGTGTAGACTGAAATCCTCTTCCCTTCTTTACAATTGATCTTGAATAGTTAAGGAAGATTTTCTTAAGGTCATCCTAGGAATATTAGGATATATCTCCTCCAACCATGAGGTCCACTGCTTCTAGGCAGTTATCATTTACTCCCCTCAGTAAAATGAGTTTATGTGAATCCTCCTCCAGGACATGTTGTGGATTCTTCTGTAGGTTATAAAAGAAGTTTGAAACATAATATTCTAGAGTTTCATATTCCTTCTGTGACATTTGAAAAATTTCATATCCTCTAGGGTCACCCCCATTGCAATACTCTTTGTATTTTTGTAGAAACAAAGTTTGCACCTCATCCTAGTTGGTTGTTACATTAGCTTCTAAGCCCATAAACCATCGTAGGGTGAACTCCTTCAATGATTCTAGAAACAACTTGAGCTTGTGCCCATCAGTGTTGAAGTCAATGCTTTGACAAATAATGTCAATCTCAAATAGAAAGGTGTCAGGATATTCACTTATGAGGCCATAGAACTTTGGAAGTGCAGTAGTGAGTATGTTTTTGAGGTTAGCATTGTTGATAAGGCTAGGAAGAAAAAATGGGAAGGTAGGTTTTTCCATTACCGGAGGTATTCAGAAATGGAGTTTCTACTGGAAAGGAGCATTATCCACATGATTATGAATGACAGGTGCACCTAGAGAAGAATTATCAAGAAAATAGGCCAAATTTTCAGCAAAAGGTCGAAGGCCAACGAGATCAAAAGGCTCTGGTTCAGAGGAAGATGCTGTAGGAAATTCAGGACTTGCATAAAAAAAGGTAATTCAAACTATTCAACTTCTTTGTTCAAATTAGCAGATTCTCTTGAAAGAAATCTACCCTATTCATCTCATCTTCTTCCTCTTCAATGCATACAAATAATTATGTAAACATGTGAAGCAAGTTCAGGACTGCATACTACTATCTAGAAAATAGGGAACTATATAAAAACAAAAAAAATGACTCAATAAGGTTCTCAACTTGACACCATCCCTGAAAATGATGCCAAAAATGAACAACCCCACAATAAGTAATAATAATCATGCCAAAGCTTCTCCTAGGAATAGTGTATTCAAACTAACGATTAATCTTCCTATCATGAAGTGCATTTAAATTGTCAACCCAGGGATGTATACTTGAAATGGGAGAGCATGATTTGTGCACTAAGTCTCTCTAAGAGTCATATCACTTATGCTGTAGGAAGGAAGAATATATGAAAGAGACCTACGCTATTGCTACAGGAAAGTAAAAAAACACAACTACTTAATGAAATTAATGTTGGAAACTGTAGACTTGACTTAAACCTATTCTATCAACCCAAAGCATTCACTATAATTATCCTTGCAAAAGATGCATGAACATACATGAGTTATAATACTGTAGGAGGAAACAGTAAATTCTACTTAAAATGTTGTAATTGCTGAAAGAAACTCTAACCAATTCTAATCTAATCAACCTCCCAAGTGGGCCCCCTTGGTTGGCTTCTACTAACTATTAACATAGAATGTAAATCAAAATCACTCCTTCATTATATTTCCAAAAATTGATTACATCATAATGAAAACAATGCACAGAACTAGAAAGAGGAACTTTGCTGTGCAAATGCAACAATAATATATTATCAAACTCTCCCCAAACTAACAATCAAATCCATTTATATAGAGTATTGATATTTATTCAAAGCATATAGATAAGGTATGACTAAATCACGCCATAGAGCAAGGAGAATGTAGCAGCCCACGACAGAATGTAATAAAGTCTGGATGACCGATTCAACAAGATATTGATAGCTGAGAGAAAATATAGCAGAGTTATGTTCCTATATTCCCTAAGATGATGGCTCCTCCAATGTAGAAAACATGTCTTGCGGTTGTTATAATGGTTCTCCTAGTCGCATTTGAGACTTCAATGTTTCCTCTTCAATGCTTTTGATCCACTCTCAAGCCGCTCCTTTTTGCCTGGTAGGTTAGTATTATATGCGGCTATATATTCAAGTCAACTAGTCAACTCAATCCAATATTAGAACACACATTCAAATAGTTTTATGAAATACTGCGATAGATATATAATGTTTAGAAAAATATGTCATTACTAGCTACCCATAGGCTTTGGTGGTTCTAACTTTACTTGTGTCATGATCAGAAGTTCAAATAATAAAAGGTTCGTGCAAATGTCTTGGTAATGTTTTAAACAGAGTATAAAAATTAACATAAAATAGAGACAAATAATTGTCCCATGAGTAGGTAAACTATTATCAAAGTCATTTATCTCAAAAACAACCATATTAAAAATTGTATCATCCAGTGAAACATGAATCTAAGGAATGGACTTCAATTCTTGTATTGAAGAAACTCAGATGACATATATGGGCAATAATTTCCTCAACAATTTTCTTGTTACATCTTCTTCTTCAATATGTCCTTCAACACCTCTGATAGAATTCACAATTTCCTTCAATCTTGTACTATATTGTGCAACAGTTTCATCTTCTTTCATTCTCATAGAATCAAATTTGCCTCTCAAACATTCATCTTTTGCCTTCTGAACATGCTGATCTCCACCATATACCAATATAATCTTATCCCACATCTGTTTTGATGTATCACATCCTTTAAGGTCATTGAACTCTAGGTTGGTGAGAGAAGAGGATATCTCAATCATAACTTGTGTTTGATCTTGCCTTTCTCTTATTTTCTCAATTTTCATAGGACCAAATGGTGGTGGTGAATACTCATTGTCAAGATAGTATGATAAGTGCAGCCTCATCCTATTAATCCATGTAGAGAAGTTATCCCTATTCAACTTTGGTGCCTCCCTATTATACATCTTCGGATATTTTATTCAATTATTTTAAACTTATCTCTTTAGAGTACTTAACTCTAATACCAATTGTTTGTTTACTAAGAGGGTGAGAGGAGGGGGGGGGAGGGGGGGGGTGAATCAGAAAACCATGATTCTTTAAACCTTAAAAACTTATACTCTGATTCAAATCGGTAAGACAAACTTCAACATTAATCNGGGGGGGGGGGGGGGTGAATCAGAAAACCATGATTCTTTAAACCTTAAAAACTTATACTCTGATTCAAATCGGTAAGACAAACTTCAACATTAATCAAATCAACAATAAATTCACTTTTTCAATCAGAAACTTAAGTAATCAGCAAATTATATGCACAATAAACATTCAACACATATGAAACTAGTATTTAACAAGGAAACCCAATTTGGGAAAAAACCTCTGTGGGAATTGTCACCCACCAATAAAAATACTATTCTAAAGTACGCTTGGTTAAGAGCCAATCCTATTAAAGATTAGAATTCACATTGTGAAATGTGACCCTGTTAGGGGATTTTCTTCAGATTTTAATAGGATCTTCACCCTGTTAGGAGTGGCCTGGTTAAAGGGATTTGAACACTCTTCTAGAATGTCACCTTTCACAAGGATCTAGAATAAGAATGTTAAGTACACTCGGTTAAGAGATATTCCTACTACAAATGTTAATAAGCAACAATATAGAATTTTATCTATAATACTGCAACTACCTCTTGCTTGATCAGATCCCTTATGCGCTCTCTGACTACTGACCTCAACACTTCATCAGGTTCTACTCTAGACTCATATTTCCACGTTTTCCTTCTTCACTGCATCACTTGGTAGCACATCGACACCTCAACTTTCCATCTTCTCTATCATTCAAATTTATCCTTTATATAGACTCAATTTTTCCTCGTAATCTACTTGATTAAGTTTTCCTTAGTTTACTCTCAGCCGTCAGATCAACTTTATGAGATAATTCAATGAAATTGATACTCGATGAACCGTGTTAGCATCACCTCAAGACTTGAACTTTTCTTAGAATGAGTACCATCACTTTTTCCTCTTAATCTTTACCATAGATCATCACCTTGAATTTTTCTGATCGTAGATCTCTGTAACTAACTTTTCTTTATCCTTGGAATCTTCCACATCACTGTGGCTCTTCATTAAATGTCATTTTGATCCTTGTATATAAAATTTGTTCCATTCTTGGTAACTAAATTTGTGTACTCAGTGTCTTGGCTGCTCTCAGTGTCTTGATGTCTTTACCAAAAAACACTTTCCTTTTATCGACAGACTTATTCCTTCTCAGTAACTAAACTATTTCCTTTACCATCTTGACCATTCTCCTTTACCAACTCGATATCATCAAAAGTAAAATAGAAAAAAACTATACCAATATTATCTTATCATTGTATGATCTGTATTAGCTTCCCAATTAAGTTCTTCATCTTCACAACTTTTCACTTCCTCTTTTCCTTAACTCACTCAACTTATATCATACTCCAAATGATATGGAAACTCAATAAAAGCCAAAAATAAATTTCTTGACATCAATGAAAAACTAACAACTGATATAATATTTCTACAACCTTGTATACCTCTTATCTCAATCTTCATCATCATCACCATCAATTGGTTAACAAGTATTACATAGTCTTATTGGCCTAAAATCATGAAGAGAGTCTAGGTCCTGGATTTTGGGAACCAAGACAATAAAGAAGTGATTTAAATGCTTGAGAATTCTGTGTTATAAAGAAGTTTCTTGTATCCATAATAATATAAGGGCCCACACTATCCTACAAATCCTGAAAGAAAGCAGGAAGGATACTTTCAGGGCTTGAGGGCTTAAAAGCACCCAGAGAATGTGACACTCAACACTTCCTCAACCGATATTAGGGCCATTAGAAGCTCATTATGAAACTAAGAAATAGTTTTTGGGAGGTAGTTCAATATTCAAGCTTCAAGAGCACCATCAATAGTAGAACTATCATCCCTAAAGGCCCCTTAGAAAAAATCTAAGGCGAGGATACACATCTAGTTTTCCTTTGTAACCACCCCATCAAGATCATCCCTAAGGGTAAGAATGTTTTTCCTCTTCTAATGGGTGTAGGCTAAGTGGTGTAAGAAAGCCGAGTTTCTATCCCCTTCCTTAAGCCATTAGATTTTGGATCTTTGTTTCTAGAAGATTTCCTCTCTATACAAGATATTCTCCAACCAACCCTTAGAGTCTCTTAAACAACATGTGTAGTTGTCGAGAGGTCACCCCTTTCAATTTAATCCTATATGGAAGCCAACTTTGCACATGGATATTTTTTTGTTTTAAGATATTACCGAATGTGAATCGGTTCTATCTCTTCAGATTCCTTTTAATAATATTATGTTTTTGAAATCCTTGACATAAGAATGAAATTCAGAGTGGGTGCCCAAAACAATTTCATGGAAAAAATGATGATGTCCCTTTTCCAACCTATTTCTAAAATCCAATAGAAGTGGGTTATGACTAGACACACTTTGGGGAAGAGAAAAAAGGAAGGTATTTGAAACCTAAATCCTAATTGGGAGAGCATAGAAACCTATCTAGTCTCACTTGAATAAGGTCTACATCCTTCCTATGGTTAGACCAAGTAAGATTTTTTCCAGTAAGGTCAATGCCAACCAAACTTGTTTCATTGATAAAATTAGAGAAATAACCAATACTTTTAGTATAGTAATAAAGAATGCCCATATTCTCCATAGGTAAGAGAGGGGAGTTGAAGTATCCTTTGAGGAGCCAATGTTGGGTGGATTTCTACAAAAGGGAAGTAATCTCATTCTATACATTATTCCTGCCATTGTGAGAGGTGGGTGCATAAAAAATTCACCGTAAACCAGGTCATGCCTCGAGAACTGAATCTATTGATTACAGTATTTTGATTAAAAGAGATCAAGGCCTTGGAAGCCTTTATCAGGTATCACATAGTGACAATACCGCTAGAGGATCCATGTGCTTCCACTATACAATATTGTGAACCTGGCCACAAAATCCTTGCAAGGGTGCTAAAAGAGGATTCAATCATCTTTACTTCTTAAAGGAGAAGAATATCGATACCATTTTACAGGATACAATTCCTAAGAGAAAATTGTTTTTGGGGGTCATTCAGCCCCCTCATGTTCTATGAGAGGAACCTCATTTCTTTATCTTGGTTGTAGATTCTATGGTCCTCTTCCTTCCATTGGTGATTTCACTCATG
This sequence comes from Thuja plicata, assembly GCA_018584345.1. Classification (NCBI taxonomy): domain Eukaryota; kingdom Viridiplantae; phylum Streptophyta; class Pinopsida; order Cupressales; family Cupressaceae; genus Thuja; species Thuja plicata. The sequence goes on from MU227273.1 coordinate 1,078,467, forward strand.
AATTCTCTTTTCCTTGTGACACATTGTGAAGGATAACACACCTCCATGTCAGAGCTACCAATCTTCCTCTTGTTCCTATTTTTATTTTTCAGGATCATCCAACCATCATCAAAAACAAAACTAGTGTGCATACTTGGTGATGAGAAGTTCTTCCTCACGAGTGGGGGGTGGGCATTGGCTTAGGAATAAAACCCTTATAATTATGGCAACTAAGGTGACCAAAATTTGCGGTACAACAGACACTATTTCTCCCTCCAAAACATATGCCCACATAAAAGAAACAACTGAGTTCCCTTCCTAACCAGAAACATGAGTAGTGTCCAAGGCATTTATAACACCCGATTCTAGGCTCTGGTCAGGTTTCTTGGGTTACTTTTCCAGAAGTTTAAGAAGACCATTCATAAGAGGATATTCATCACTATCGGTATTAGAACCCACAACCTCCAGGGGTGCATTAATCCTAAAAGGTGAGGTAGTAATACCCTTTAGTTTTTGTATCTATTTATCAGGGGCCTTGTAGTTAGAAATCACATGGCCTAATTTGTTACAGGTTTGGAAAAAGATTGTGACATTCTCATAAACCAATTATTGTGTCCACTTACCAAATTTGGATTGTAGGGTAATAAAGTTGGGTAGAGTCATACTAACAACAAAATTGATACAAAAGCAGACAAAAAATTACCTGGACTTTGTCCTGTGTGTGCGTAAATGGGTACCTGTTAGATGGACACAAACACTTCAATAGATCATTGTTTTAGAAACATGGGGTTAGTAAAAGCATGAAAACACACTAAACCCTCTAAAGACGACCTATTGCCTTCTAATCTAGGAAGAGTATGAACACCAACATATCAGCCCTCAGAATATGTTGATGGAACAGTGACCAATACAACCTAAATACGAAGGATTTGAGTTAAAATGAGCTAAAAATGATTAAACATGCATGCATACAAGCTATGAAATGATAAAAGAACACTAACAATTAGTATTTGCAATGAAATGATGAGTAATCTAGCACAAAAAGAGCAGCATAACAATGCAAATATGATCTAAGAAAAAGGCTCATGTGCTCTCAAAACATGCTCCTATTTATAGAAGAAATGGGAGAGAGAGGGGATACAAGGTTCATTTATGAGCTTGGAGGCCCAATAAATGCACATGTAGGTGCCATAAATGCACATGTAGGTGCAA
>MU227273.1:1081858-1136451 GCA_018584345.1 Thuja plicata
TGTGGTGAATGTGTCTTGTGGGAGAGACCTAATACATGTAAATTGTGTTTTCATAGATGTTTGTATGCAAGGATGGACAAGAGATTGAGAAAGGGATCAGATATTTTTGAAGATGATTGTTCCAGAAAATTATAGTCCAGTACGGGGGGCCTATCTCCCAAGTGCACCGTTGGATCTTTCTGAATTTGGGATATGTTAAAGGAAACCTAATTTTTCACATCCTCACCAAAGGGATTTCAAAATAAATGTCTTTTTCAAAAGTTATAGACACCTGTGTACGGGTCTATGTAGAGGACAGTGATAGGGCAGTTTGTGGTGGATTTCCTTCATAAATGTGTCGGGGGAGTTTTTTGAAGGTATTAGGTATTGTGTGGGGATGCATAGTATATTGGTTTGGTTAATATATTAGTTTTTTGTGGGGAATGAGTAGGGAGTTCCTCTTTTTGAGAAGATAAGTGATGGATCCATAGGGATTGATCCTAGTTGTAGTAGATTGGTGTTGAGGGATATGAAATGTATTTCAAAGGTGTAGAGTGGGTGGTGGCACAAAGGTTATTTGTGCACTCTGATTTCTCATGGTGTGTGTTATCTTAGAGAAGCACTAGTTGGTTTTGGGTAGAACCCTTTTGGAGTCCCTCAAATATGCATTTAGAAGGTCCACCATTCCTACCTCTGCATCAAACATAGTCCAACTTGGGCATATTCCCATTGTCTTCATCTATTGTTATGACTATAGAAAGAGCCAGTTCTGAACAAGTGGGTCCACCAGGTCCATCAAGTACAATATTAACAACTACAAGTGGGATCACTAGCAGGGATTTGACCCCCAACCAAATCATCAACCGTGAAAACATAGAGTTAATTTTTTTGCAGAGCGTCAATATTTTCTTATTTATTTTTATGTTTGTGTAAAGTTGACATTTAATTTTTATGTGAGTTATTATTTCATTTATATTTGTTACGATTTATCATTATATTAATCTATATAATTAATGGTATATACTAATATTTATTATTGATGGCATGGTATGTATATAACATGAGGGAAACTAACAAAAACTTATTGCAAGCATCCATCATTTTAAAACATTCTAGAATGCCCATTTTTATTAACTATTTCCTATAAGCCAATGTGCATGCACTTCAAGTTATGGGTCCCAAAATCACAAGTCTACAATTATAGATTATTTATTTCCTTCATGGTCAAGGATTTTTAATGAAAAAGGTAAAACATGGTTCATCAACAAACTATAAATGATTTAATGAAAACAAACAAGAGTCGCTAGTTTCTTCAACTCTTTGGGATCGTCTAAACAAAAGAGAATATTCCAAGAGGTATCATTAATAGGTTTTTAAATATATAAAAATGTGGTATAGATACAATAATCAACAACTATATCCAATATACACTTCACCCATATTATCTGTCATTAGGTTAAGAAAAAATAATTTCATAAAAATTCTACTATAATTTTAACACCTTGCGTATGGACATAAATAACTATAGTATTATAATCCCCTTAGATTATTCCATTTACTATTTCTTGCATAGTGACAAGGTGTAAATATGCAAGATATGGTTCTTTAATAATTTAACCTGTGTGGGTTTTCTTATGATTATTATCTTGTTATAACAATGAAAGATGAGCAAGATGCATTCTTAAACCATTCGTACTCTACTTCTATAGCTAACAAGGATGCATGTTTAAGTGATGGATGTGTCATCCTTCATCACCATGGGTTGATCCCTACTCCATTTGGAAATTGATAAATCAATAGTAATGATGAAAGAGATGCTATTGACCAAAATTTCAATTTAACTAGATTTAATTCACTTGCAATAGAATTAGATCTAATTCACTTGCAAGTCAAAAAAATATATTCTATGTGATAGAAATTGATTAATAGTCTATCTCAAAGCTAAAATAATCTATATGTGAAAGAGAAAAGGCCATTACAAATTATTTGCAATACATTAAAAATCATCACACTTACATCTAACCCCTATCAAAATAACACCAACAAATATGATGAGAAAAAATGCACAATTATTAGTATACATTCCCTTTAATTATTACAATATGTCATGGAGAAATACTATTACATAGTTATCATGGAGACATACTATTACATAAAAATGTGTTGTTACAAACCCTTTTTTATTCTAAATTATATACATTACTTAATTTTAGTTCAAACATATAATCTTTGATGCCCTAGAATCACCCGTAGACCACTCTAGCCCAAAACATTTGCACAATGAACTTCATTTTAATTAATAATAAATCAGTATTTGCAGATCTATAGTTTAAGTTCTTAGTTTGTATGTAAGAACATAGGAATTAGATAAAATTATGGAAGATGTAAGTTAAACCGTCACTTTCTATTGAAACCATCCTCCCCCCTGGGATTCATGCATGAAATTACAAGAACAATTGTATGCAAATATACCATGAGAAAATTTGAAGAAACATCCTCCAAAATTTTAAACTATCCTTTCATTTTTGTTAGATTCGGATATGGTGTGCTAAAGAAAGGCAAAGGACATAAAAAAACATGCAAAAAAAAATCAAGCAATGGATTGAATACCATTAATGGTGTTAAATATTAACAAACTTGTATTTGTGACAACATATAATGTGTTTATCTTTTCCCACCACCAAATTGCATGTGAATTTATGCTATTAAGACTAAATATTATTTTATAGATATAAACATTTTATTAGGTAGTTTTTAGATCCTCATTAATGTCAATCTAGATCATACAAAGAGGTAGGTGAGATTAAATAATACAAAACATAGGGACGAGGACAACTCGTGATTCATACCATATTTGAGATGTTAGGGATGAAGAGTTAATTCATATCTTTATGTATACACATAAGAATAGGTATAAACTCATAATCTTGATAAGGTAATATACTGCAAGAGATCAAGGATAAAGAGTACCTCTTATGATGTAACCAAGTAAGTACATGTTTAGGCTTATAATACAAATGAGATAACTCATTCAAAAGTTTTCAATATTGGGGCTTAGAGATGATTCCAACCAAAAGGTGCCTAGGTAGCTTGGAATGACCAAAACCACATCTTAAAGGTACTTAGTGAGAAGGAATTGACGAGTCATGGCTCAAAGGGAAAACATAAAAGTTAAATAAAGTTTAAAAATATAAAAATAGTAAGTGAAAAGAGTGTGAAATACATGAAATGTATGTTGAGACAATTTTTTTGATATCTCAATAGGAATAAAATAAAAAAAGGTAGAGTTGGGCTTAAGGCATATTAGGAAGGGAAACTTTAAAACATTGACTTTTTTTGTGTGTTCAAGTATTATACCTAGTAAGTTCTTTTTCTAGATCATAACTACACATGTTACTTAAGTTTAGTTAGGGATTTCATAGGAACATTTCTACCTTTAGTGGAATTATCACATTATCACTTTTTTTTCTTTAAGTATAACTTCTACCTTTTGTGGACACAACACAAATTATCACTTTTCTAACTTACATTGGTTACAAGTAATCACTTTATGCATCATGTCATAAGATTAAGATACTTGTCATAATCATATGGATTCATATGGCTCTCAATGGCCTACTCAACCATGAGGTCTCCTTTGTACTCTCATTCTATTGATTCCATCCTATCACATTCTTGATAAGAAGGCAATTTATTCTTGTCATATTGATCTTTTCATGTTCTTGTGCTTTTCACTAGGCATCTAGTTCTTAGGTGGATATATCCATAACAAATATCACATGGTATAAGAGCTTGCAGGTTTCCTTTGGTTAGTATTTTTAGAGATTTTGAGTGCAAATTTAATGTTTTCTTTTGGGGGAGTGGGTTGGGTCCTCTTTGTAGGTTTGTATCTTAGATAAAATTTGGAGTCTACTCGGTAAAATCTAAGATGAGCATTAGATTGAGAAGGTTCAATAAAGTTAGTTTTGCCCTTTATTTTTTCAAAATCTAGGACATCATAGGAAAAATCTATGCAGGTTTGAATTTTGGAGGTGTTTACAAAATTTAGGACGTACATACCATTTCTGAGCATTTTTTTAGCTAAATCAGACCTTACCATCACACTCAAAATGCTCAAGAATCCCAAGATTGACTGTTAATTCATCAATTTTGGAGAAAGTCAATTTTATGGATATGACCATGCTAAGGAGTATCTATTTGAAATGGAGGAGTTTTGTTTGAATATAAAAAGCTTCTTGATGAAAGCCATAAATTATGCATTGAGATTTGATGATAAGGGTGGGTTATTACTTACAAGTGTAGACGCCTAAAATTGTCCTCTAACATATTTATTAATTAAATGCTATTTAATTAATATTCCTATAACATTAGGATTAATTTTATTAATTTTATTTTTAGTCATCTACTTATTTAAATAAGTTCATTACCTATATTATTTAAATTTAATTTAAATAATCCCCTCTCTAATGTATTAAATTTAGTTTAATACATGTCCTCCATAAATCCCCTTTTGAATAAATTTAGATTTATTTAAAATTCCACACACTTCTAGTATTCTTCTAAGTCTTGATTAATTTAAATATAGTTTAAAACTTAATGTTGGATGATATCAGTTTTGGTTACCGATAATGCTGTTGATATTCATGTTTTGTCACTGATGTCAACATACAATTTTGTGGAGAAGACAGACTGGCTACTTGACTGGAAGACGTGTACGAACACTGTATAGATGATTCAGAATGATCAAAGTTGGAATTTAGTGGAAGGATGTGTACTGATATTATTCCTAAGATCGCTTGACTTAATGTTTCATATTGTGGATGTTACAGTTGATTTGGTGAAGACTAGTTTTTTGGACCGCAACTGTGATTCTGGACAGAGTCGGTCTCTGTGTTTCTAGTATATCTTTCTGGTGAAGACACTTCAGATGATGTGAGCTTACTGGTGGATAGCCGACATATGTTAGAGTAATGGGTTGAGTTCTATTGTTGTTTTGTTACTTGTGATGTCAGTTGTGGCGTGTATTTTGGAGAAGACCTATTTACTGGCCAACTTTAGACATTAGCATGTGGAATTAATTATGAGTGTGGATTACAGATCTGGAAATATATGTGATGGATTGTAATTGATGTTTAATTTTTAGAGGTACCGTGTGTATCTTAGCAAGGGGTTATATTATTATTTGTATGATGGAAAACCTTAATTGGTCGACCTAATTAATTATGTATTAGGAAAGCTTAACTGTCCAACCTAATGAATTATTGTAAGAGGGTATATATGGATGATATTTTCTTGTGGAGAAGATGTTGCAGAGAATAAGGACAAAGAATTGTGGAAGCTGCGAAGCTTTTTGATTGTTGGATATAGAGCAGAGTTGATGATTGTTATACTTCATTGGAACTGATCAAGCAAAGACAGTTGCTATCAGATAGTTCACTAGATTGTGTATTTGATTTACACACTTGATTCAGATTGTAAATCCTTGAGGGTGGCTTTAACCTTCTTTGGGCAGTGTGCCTTGATAGTGAGCCTACTATTTTCTTTGACTCCTAACAGGGTCTGTCTCCTAACAGGGACTGTGTACTGTAATGTTGTAATAAGCTCCTAACAGGGCTAATATCTTTTAACAGGGATACTATACTCTTAGTACATTGTTTATGGGTATTAATTCTCACCGGGGTTTTACCTTTAATAGGGTTTCCTTGACAATAAATATTGTGTTATGGTGTTGGCATTTACTGTTTTATCATTTACTTTTTCTAATATAGTTTATGAAGTTTAAAGTTTAATAATCTATACAACAAATGATTCACACCCCCTCTCAGTTGTCTTGTGGACTATTATTCCTAACACTTAATGCTAATCCCAACATAGAAACCTAGTCTACACCCATCATTTCACTCTCCAAACCTACCTTTATTTCTAATATCCCACTAATCATGCTTAAAAAGTGATTCCTAACCTTTTTAGTGCTAATGAGTTTCTCACATATGTGTGAAAAACTCATCCCAAGGAAGCCACCAAAATTCCTTAAATTCTCCAACTATCTCCCTTACATCTATGTCCCACCACTACTTTCTCCAAGGTTTCTCACACGTGTGTGAGCAAATGTTGAGCCTTTCAACCTTAAATGCCCATCTTGTCTCAAGTTGACTTTTTCATGACCATCCCTTTTAGCCTATGAGTCCCTTATGTGGCTCCTAAAAAAAATCTATAAATACTAAATAGGAGCCTTACCTCTTGCATTTCATAATCTCTCATATTTGCATTGTTATCATGCTAGTTTAGCTCTAGAAATTTTCATAAGTTCTTAGCATTGTTAGGCTTTTTCATCATTTTGAATCTAGATATTACATGTTTGGATAATGGAAAATTTATCTTATCTTGTTGATATTGTATATCATTGTAGGTCATAGTTTGAATCTCATTTTCATTTGTTGGAAGCTTGAAACTAGTTTCTCATACTAGCTCTTGAGCCTTTCATCATCCACTAGCTTGCATCTTGGATCACCCATTTCATTTGCAAGTAATCTAGTGGGATTTGATATTGTGTTGGGAGAGAACACCCACAAATATCTCTAAGAGAAAATCAACAAGGCATTGGGTACCTTTGTTTGGCTCATCGGAGGTTGTGGTGAAAGCGTTGTGTTTGTTTCAAGTTTTCAAACATGTTTAGTGTATTTTGGTTGTTTTCCCTTAATGTTTTCATGTTTGAGATTGTTCCACATAGGTCAGTTTTCAATGCATACATTTTGGCACACCTGGTGGGACCCAAGTCCCTTAATTTTGTTTTTCAAAATTTCCAAAATCTGTGACTTACGCACCCATATTCTGCTTCATCGCCTCTATTTAAGCATAGCCATCTTCACTTTGAGATTATTGTATATGCAGATTAACATCGCACATCAACGTCTCTACTACTAAATATACATCAGTACCTTGCCAAAATTTTCAAAAAATTTAATGCGGTTTCTAATGCTTTCTGTGACATTTTAGTGTTTTATCTCTCACTTTTTTGACATGTGTCTAGTTTTATGAAGCTAGATACTACCAAAAACTTGAACTTTTAACCACAATTAGCTAACTTAGTCATTTTGCAGAGTGACGTCTCTGATAAAGAACCAACATCTCTGCAGATCGCAATCTGTGCAGACAAATAAATGTCTCCATTCCTCGAAGTAAGTGCATGTATTGTGACATGTGTCAATTAAAGTTTTTTGTTATTCTATATTTTTTGTTGACTACCATTTGCATAGATCGTCATCTCTGTTTGAGAATTGGCATCTCTACCCTATCATAGAAAATTTATTTTTTTGTTGATTTTTGTGTTAATAATCACTAGTTTCTTGCAACATTTCAGGTTTGAAGACATTGAAACTACTAATGATTTTTCATGCAGATTCTATGGAGTAAATTTTTGGTAAAATGGAGTTGTATGGATTAAACATAGTCTAGAAATATATATTTCTCTTAGGTCAATTTACCTCATCTCAATCTTGAATGCATAAGGGAATGAACTTTACACAATCTTGAATGATATAATGAAATCAAACACATATTTAGTACATACTTTCCTCTTTGCTGTTTAGGAAATAAATTGAACATGAATGTTTAACCATACTATTGTGTCTTTTTCTTAGATAAATCACACTTAGTTTCTCTAATTAGGTTAAATTTGGAAAATGAACTCTTTTTGGTGTGTTTGAAGAAGTGTTTCTCAACAATGCTTTTTAGATTTTTTCATAGATAAAATCCCTTAAAATAGGTAACACTACAATTAAGCTATAGCCATATCCTCTCCCCTTGCCTTCATGGAACTTGGGTGAAGAGAAATCTTAGCTTAATCTAGCTTCTAGAGATTCCTGTCTAGAAGGGAGCACTTCCCCTTCTAGAGGATGACCTCAAACTAGAAAATACCTTGGTTGATATAGAAATAAGACTTTGAGTAAACATAGGTCTTATCCCACCAAGCTCCGGTAAGGTGTGTTGATGGTAGTCTGGACCAGTAAAATATTGCCTAAGTAGCCAACATTGTCAACTAGGCTCTTAAGTGATTCATGCATGTACAAACCGTTTGGGGGGATGCCATATATCTTACTAGAAACTGTTAAGTAGTAGCCTACCTGAGTCACCACTAAACATTGACTTATTATAGTGCAATGGGAGGGAAGATTCTCCTCCCAAGATTCTCATCATACATGTCCCTTGGTATTGTGTTGCAAAAGAGACCTTTGTAGCACGACAACAATACTTGGAAAAAGGCAAAAACACAGGTACCCTTTCGGGGGTGATACTATTGTGTGAGTCAAAGGACTACCAAGAAATAGGCCTATAATATTTCATATGAAGCCAATTCCTTAAGGTAGAAGCTACTTTTGTTTTCTTCATTATGTTAAACCATGTAAAATCATAGGCGGCTTGAAAGAGTCACTTGAACATACACATATCGAAGTTCTCAAAATTGTATCAGATTCACAATATCACAACTGCTTGTCTACAACAAGGTTGTTTTTCCCTTGTAGGACTATTTATAGATGTATGTTTGAAAAATTTGAATGATCCAGTTTGAGTCAAGGTATACTTAGCATAGTCAACACCTTTGATGTGTGATTGAAACTAGTTCTTTCCATTGAACAAATCAAACCAAATCAATCAACGATCGATCTAATTCAGTTAGAACTTGAAAATTTCATCAGATTTCCAAATCAACATCTCTGACCTGCAATTCCCATAGATGTAGATCAACATCTATGTTTGGGAATTTCCGTCTCTTCCTAAAAACAATGAGCTTAAAAATCCTGTCAAAATATCACATTTTTTGCCTTCTGGAGGTTTCTAAAGCCACTTTGCAAAATCTTATCACTTGATCATCCAAAATCCAAATCTCTCTAGGATATGTATGATTCTGGGAAGTATAAGAAATTCAAGATTCAATTTCCCCTTTCCTATAGAGAGAAGAAATAAGTTGATCGAACCATTTGGTAAAAGCAACGTGTTATGCGAGAAACCCAAGTTTGTATTGAACAAGGTGAGAAATATGAAATGATGATGTTTAACAACAAATTTGCCAACCTCATTGATAAATTCTAAGTGAACTAATATTTCATCGTTCCTAGTAGAGAGACCTATGATGAAAAAACTAGACCTTTCCATCACTTCATCAATATTTTATCATCCTAAGTCTTTCGTACATCCCAAATCTTTCCACTTTTGACTTAAGAGCATCATCATTCATTTTGGACTCAAACATTGAAAAATCAATCCAATCCAATCAATCAATCAATCAATGCATCACACCTTCATCAAGATCCCATGAATCTTTATGTTTCAATATTTAATTAAAGTGTCATTGAGATACTTATTCTTATCAATCCTGGTTAAATTGTGTTACTTGAGAATGTTGTCTGTATTGAATGATTGATTTAATCAATACCATATTTTCTTGGGATCATTATTCTATCTCCAAGTAGAAGAAAAATATAATCAAATCATCTAAATTATTATGGTCAATAGGATCTCATTTCACTAAGGTTATCCAACAAACTTTCATCTAAGTCAAATCAAATTGAGGTCTTTCCCTCACCATCCAATCATCAAATAAATGATCCTTGAGGCCCTGCCCTCACAATGCAGTAAGTCCAAACATCTTCTCCTTATCCTAAGGTCATCCTTCATCCATCATTAAATCTCCCCTTCATCTCATTTCCATATTTCATATTTCATCCTCCATCTTTCCAAGGTTACCCTTATATGTTTGTTACTCAATCACACACTAAAAACATGAGGTGCACTCAATAAAACACCAATCACAATAATGAGAATACTTTTTCTCATCAGTTCCTTCAAACAACCAAGGTATAGGCCAGGGAAATCACTAATGAACCTAAAGAAAATAAGTTAGTGGATCAAAATGAGATACCTACTCTGGTGGATGACTTCCTTAGTGATCCATACAATTTATAAATGCTTGAAAAGTATATTAGCCGTAATAGTGTTGAAATATTCATGATCCTTGTTAAGAATGGTATCACGGTACCTATTGATTTTCATAAGTCCTTGCTCTACCAAAATGTCATCAAGGCCACAATCATTGTAAGCATGTCCAAAACTTCAACAGTCAACATGGATACATCAACACAAAACAGAGGCAAGGCCACTTCTAGTGGTCCTTCTACATCAATTCTTGCATCTACCCCACAATCAACATTTCAATTGACATGTGATAAGCTCCATCAAATCCTTAGTGTTTTTCTCAACACAACCTCACATAATTACACTCACACCACAAAAAACATGTATATATTTCTGTGGGCACTAGTGTCTTCAATGTAGGCTAAACTTCAATTCCTCAATCCCTACATCAAGTCTCATCATCACATTTCACATTCCCAACTTCCTCCATGAAGACATCCATACAAGAAGCATCTCAGGATTATCAATACACACCTCCTCCTATAGTCAGACTTACACCAACAAGTTTTTTAGCCTCATAGTTTGGAGGAGGACAATATTTTGGACCGCAATTCACTCATCACAATGCTCCTAATCTAACTCAACAGATTAACAAGCTCAAAATTCTTGTGCATAGTATAAAAAATGGAGGGAATAAGGAGGTTTCTTTGGATGTAATATGTCCCTAACCATTTGAAAAATCAATCACCATGCAATCGTTTCCTCCAAACTTTGAGACTCCTAAAATTTGAGAAATACAACGAAGAAACATGTCTAATCCAACATCTCAAAGAATTTTATATTGCATGCCAAGAGGTCTCTTATACTAAAAAATATCTAAATATACTCTTCACTAGGAGTCTAGAAATCCTTACTCTTGAGTGGTTCATGTCCCTTCCTCGTGGGTCCATATCTACCTTCTTAGATCTTGCTGAGAAGTTTGTTGCACAATATTCCTACAACATCGAACACCAAGTATCTTTGAGTGAGTTGTGCAACACTAAGAAAAGGAATGGAGAAACATTTTCCAATTTATTACAAAGGCAGAGACACCTTGAAAATTGAATGCCTTGGAAATACTTGATCATCACTTGATTGACATCTTCTCTAGGAACTTGGTACCTTAAATGTCATTCCAAGTGAAAATGGATTCACCTAACACTTTTGAGTCCCTTGTTAAGAAAGGGAATAATATTGAGGATAGAATCTTGTAAAACAGTTCCATTAAACATTATACCCCTTCTAACAATGATAAACCTATGTTTTAGATAACAAAAAAAGGAGTTGTCAGTGATGGAGTGACATATGCCAAACATGTTCAAAACATCAAAGCATCCAATCAAGGCAATCAGAATAATCACAATAATTGCAACAACAATCAGAATAATTCATCACAACAACATTAGTCTCAACAAAAACCTTGCAATCAATCCTTCTCATTCCCATGCAACAAAAACAACAAGAAAAAACAAAAACAACAATTCCAATACACGATAGCGTCAAACATACACTTCTCTTGCAGAACCTCTTGATGTCATCTTTCAAAATCTTGTTGATGAAAACCTCATAGTGTTTCTGAACACTAGACCATATGAGAAGAATCAACCTAAGCCTTCATGGTATAAGGACAATGAGTAATACATTTATCATTGCATCAAAGGTCATGACACTAAGAAATGCATGAAGTTTAAAAACTATGTCCAAGACCTTATTGACCATGGAAATATGCAAGTAGAGGGACACACACCATCATCATCAAATGATCAACTCAAGATCAATAGTACTCCCTTCCCCAAGCATGATCATAAAAATGCCTCTTCCTCAAAGGTTGTATAATATTATTAATCTACTAACCACATCATGGATTTTGATTCATTGTGTAACAATGTAGAGGAAAATAACATATTTGGCTTTGATTCTCTATGTGGCTGCATTGAAGAATCCAAAAACCATGTATACAACCTTAAGCTTAAGGGTACAGATTGTAACATTACCGCTCACAGAGCCAAAGTTACTATCCAAGCCACTGCCTCTCCAACTACTCCATCCACTTCCACAAGACTGACTTCATGGTATGACCTTTTGTCACAACTTGGGAAGACTCCTACATAGATATCCATCCTTAAAATTCTCTGCACTTCATCTATCTACAAAGAAAAAATAAGCAAGGTTTTCTTAAGTCCTATGTTTCTGACAAAATTAATGCATCACAATTCCAATATATTATCAAAAAATTAGTCATGCAAAAACACCTTGTATTTATAGATAAAGACTTCCACGGTCCTGAACCGCATCACAATAAGCCCTTACACATTGAGGGCCTCATCCATCACCATAAAATAAAAAGGGTCCTTATAGATGGTGGATCTAGTTTGAATCTATGCACCTTGAAAATGATAAGACAGTTGGGACTCCTTAAAGATCTCCTGGACATATCAAAGAGAATAAAAAATTAAGGCCTATGATGATAGAGAAATATAATCTAAGGGGTTGATCACATTACCTCTTCAAGTGGGTCCCACATTGATTGAAACTACTTGTCAAGTCCTGGATCTTGACTTTCCCTTCAATATCCTGCTTGGAAAGCCATGAATACATGCTATTTAAGGTGTACCTTCCCCATTCCATCAATTCTTGAAGGTCCCACACAAAGGCCAAGAAATTATAATCCCTGGAGACCGTGAGCCCTTCCAATACTACAAGTGACTACAAGGAAAGAAAACCTACCTTATGTCCACTAAATGAGTTTTTTGAACATTCCACTAAGGAAGATCCCATTTAACCTTCTGTTGAGAAACATCCCAATGATGAAATTGAAAAACCATCGACTAATGAAGCCTCCACATGTGAAGCTCCCAAATGAAAATAAAAGGTCACTGAGGAAAAGATCACTAAATATGAGAAGAAAGTCAAGTTCACTAACCAAGGAATGAGATAATACAAGTTTGAGAATGCCTTCTAAATTATCCAACTACCTCTATCCCCAAAATACCATGGTAGAGCTTCCAAAATATTTCCTAAGAAGAACAAGGGTATCATGGAATAGAAAGAAACTACTTTTGAACATTTGGGATCACTTGGTGATGAGGATGTGGAGTCAAACGTCCTATTATAGCTCTTCAAAGATGGAAAAGATGAACTTGTAAAGATACCTAAGGGAAAATATGTCAATGAAATTCCAATCTTTGAGAGTAGGAAATATTGGGGAAAAGGTCTTGGTGAAAAAGAACAAGGAATGAAGGAATCACTTAAGGCAACCAACTATCCCTGTGGTAGAGGATTGGGCTCCCTAGAAACCAAGGTTCCCTCAACTGATACTTGTGAGGTTTCTACTGATTCAGAACTTGAGGAGGAATTCTATGAAGTCTTCTTTGAATACATTGAGAGTGAGCTTATCAACATTGACCATGTCCTTACTATCACCAAAGCTAACCTTTCATCCACTAGACTCCCACTCAAACATCTTGAACTCATTGATTGAGACCAACAAGACTCACCACCACCTTTGGATATATGTGATTCAGATGAGGAGGTATTCACCCTCTTCTTCCTAAAATATCTCCAAGACTATTTGCATCAAATCCACTACAAAAATAAGACTAATTCGGTATCCAAGTCAACTTTTTTAGTCGCAAAAGATTAAAGCACGATAAAAATAAAAAAGACAATAAAACATCCCTTGGTGAAAACCTTTCTAAATCACCTTTGGATGAAGACACAGATAAAATAAAGGTCTTATTGTCTAGTGAAAACCTTTTTGAGGCGCTAAAAGTGGGAGAAGTTGACTTTCCTTTTAGGTCCTTACCACCAGAGAAGTCATCTATCCTCATCAAAGATACAATGAAAGTCAATCTTGGAACAACCGTGGATCCTAAGATCACATTCATAGCAACATCTCCCAGTAAGAAAGAAAAGAAAGATATGACCGAATTCCTTCATAAGCGACAAATAAAATTTACATGGACTTACAAGGACATGCTTGGATTGGATCCTGATTTAGTTGTACATTGCCTTACAGTAGATCCAAAGGTAAATCCCGTTAAACAAAAGCTACACAAGATGCATTTGTAGGTGGCCATGTTGGTGAAAGTGGAGTTACAAAAAATGTTTTATGCTACATTCATTAGACCCATAGACTATCCTGAATGGGTCTCCAATATTGTACCAATAGGAAACATTGCTGGGGAAGCCACATATGTTCAAATTGTAGAGACCTAAATTTAGCATGACCAAATAATGAATTTCCACTACCCAACATAGACATCATAGTGGATATGCTGAAAGGACATGATATGTTATCACTTATAGATGGATTTTTAGGATACAATCAGATTAGAATAGAAACATAAGATCTACACAAGACTGTGTTTACTATACCTTAGGTTAACTTTTTGTTACCAAGTCATGCCCTCCAGCCTCAAGAATGTTGGAGAAACTTATCAATGTGCTATGATAACCATTTTTCATGACCTAATACATGATATCATGGAATATTATGTAGATGAAATCTTAGGAAAATTGAAGACAAGAGAATCAAACATCAATTTTCTCACAATTATCCTTGATAGACTCGAGAAATACAAGGTTGAGTGAATCATTAGAGATGTGTCTTCAGAGTGCAAACAAGAAAGTTTTTAGGATATATAATATCCTATAGAGGAATTGAGGTGGACCCAAAGAAATTAAAATCCATCCTAGAGATTCCACCTCCCATGCCATGGAAACAAATCATAGCCTACAAGGAAGACTCCAGTCCATCCGTGGGTTTGTGTCACAACTAGTAGATAAAGTTCATCCCTTTTCTCACCTTTTGAGAAAAGATACCAAGTTCCAGTGGGTTTTCTTATGTTAGAAAATGTTTGAACAACTTAAGAAATACCTAGATAATCCACCAGTGTTGGTCCCGCCTGTTCCAAGATAACCTTTGATTTTCTACATCTCTACCACTACCATTGCACTGGGTGCCCTCTTGGCACAACTAGATGAAAATAGAAAAGAATGAGAAATATATTATCTAAGAAGAAAAGGAGTCATATATGATTTTAATTACATAGCCATTGAGAGATAATTTAGGGATATTGTATTTGTATGCATAAGTTTCATCATTACATGCTTAATCATAAACCTTAGCTCATTGCAAAGGTAGATCCATTAAAGTACCTTTTATTTTAAAGTCGCTCTTACTAGGCATACCACTAAGTGAGTCATGATCCTGAGTGAATTCAAAGTTGTGTATGTGGACAATAAAATATTCAAAGGATAAGTGATCGCAAATCAATTAGCTAAATCTCCTCTCCCAGGAGACCATCTTATAGTAGTAGATTTTCCAGATGAATCCATCATGACTATCACCCTGATTATACAATGGAAACTCTATTTTGATGGAACTTTTATACAAAAAGGATCAGGGGAAAGCATATTTTTTGTGACACCACAATGATATCTTATCCCTAAATCTTACAAATTGAAATTCACAAGCACAAAAAATATTGTAGAATATGAGGCCTTGATAATAGGACTTTGCTTAGCGGTTCAATGTAAAACCACTAGTTTTCTTATCTTTGGTGACTCTTAGTTGGGTATAAGGCAAGATAATGATGAATATGAGACAAAGGATGATAATATACTTCCCTATCATAGACTAGTTGAGGAATTGAAGCAATACTTTACAAATATAATATTCTAGCAGATCCCTATAATTAACAAAAAAGTTGCAGACGCCATAACCACCATTGGGTCATTGATCTCTATGCCAGAGCATAGTCATTGATGTGAATTTATTGTTGATAAAATTATGGCCCCTTCCTATGACATTCCATAATCTAAGATGGTGTGTTCTATTGTTGGTCCTGACTCTCCCTGGTACCAATAAATTTACTCTTACCTTTGTGATAAGACTATCCCACTCCACCTTACACCTAACCAAAGCAAAACCTCCATTTTCTGCACTTCCCACTACACTATCCTCAGTGATACCCTCTTCAAGAAACACTTCGATGGAACCATCCTCAGGTGTCTTGATTCAGAAGAAGTTAAAACAATGTTATAACAGGTTCATCAAGGAATTTTTGGGGCCCACTCCAGTGGACTCACTCTAGCCACGAAGCTGTTGCGAATAGGTTACTATTGGCTAGCCATGGAGCAGGATGCCTACCACTATATGAAGAAATGTGTGCCTTGTCAGAAACATAATGACATGATATAGGCACCATCCCAATCCCTCCAAATCACCCTCACACCTTGGCCTTTCTCCTGCTGGGGAATTGACCTTGTTGGCTAGATATTTCCAAATTCCTTGAATGGCCACAAATACATCATTTCTGCCATAGAATACTTTAGTAAATGGGTTGATTGTTAGGAATAACAATCTAGAAGACAACTAAGAGGGAGGGGTGAATCAGTTGTAGTATAGATTATCAAACTTTAAACGTTATTAACCATATCAGTAAATGTAAATAATAACACAGTAATAGACAACACCATAACACAAGATTTATTGATGAGGAAACCCTGTTAAAGGTAAAATCATAGTGGGAATTAACACCCATGAATAATGTACTAAGAGTATAGTATCCCTATTAAAATATATTATCCCTGTTAGGAGCTTGTTATAACATTACAGTAGATAGTCCCTGTTAGGAGTCAAAGGAAATAGTAGGCTCATTTCCAAGGCACAGTGCCCAAATAAGGTTAAATCCACCCTCGAGGATTTACAATCCGCATCAAGTGTATACAGAAAATAGACAATCTAGTGAACTGTCTAATAGCAACTATCTTTGCTTGATCAGTTCCAATGAAGTATCAACACTGCTCTCTATCCAGCAGTCAAGCTTCGTAGCTTCACAAATCTCTACTCTTCTCTTTCTCTACCACAATTTTCACAAATGAAAAGATTACTCATATATACCCTTTTACAATAACCCATTAGGTTGGCCAATTAAGCTTTCCTAATACATAATTAACTAGGTCGGCCAATTAAGGCTTCCCGTCATACAAATAATTACATAAGCCCTTGCTAAGATACACATGGTACCTATAACAAGTATACAACATTTACAATTCATCACAAATACTTCCAGATCTGCAATCCATTCTCATAATTAATTTCCACATGTTACAAGTCTGAAGTCGGCCAAGAAATAGGTCTTCTCTAGAACACACGCTACAACTGATGTCATCAGTACCCAAATAGAAATTGAACTCAACCCATTTCACTATCATATGTTAGCTCTCTATCAATAAGCTCATAAGTTTTGAAACATCTTCCTTAGTAAGATATACCCAAAACACAAAGACCTTCTCTGTCCAGAATCACAGTTGTATTCCAGAAAAATAGTCTTCACCAAATGAATTGTAACATCCACATAATGTAACATAAATTCAAGTGACCTTAGGAGTAAGGTCAGAACTCAGCCTTCTACATAAATCCAACTTTGATCCTTCTGAAACATTCGTACAGTGTTCGTACACTCATTCTAGTTAAGTAGTCAGTCTATCTTCTCCATAGAAATATATGTTGACATCAGTGACAAAACATTAATATCAACAACATGATCAGTAACCAAAACTGATATCATCCAACATTGATTCCATCTTTCTTACTTACACCACTGGAAAATATATTTCAAATTTTATTTTGAACTATATTATCTATCGCTATGGCATTATTCAAGACATTATCACTAATAATGGGACCCCTTGCAGGAAAAAGGATGTCATATAACTATATAATAATTTTGGGATTACCCAAAATTGTTCCTCCAAGTACTTCCCACAAGGTAACATTGAAGCAGAGGCTATGGATAAAACTATCCTAAAAATCCTCAAGAAAACAATTGATAATGCTAGTCATGATTGACACCTTTAGTTGAATCCCTCCCTCTGGGATTACCAATCTTCCATCCATACTCTCAATGGAGCCACTCCATTTTTCCTTTTTTACGGTACTAACACTGTCCTTCTCTTTGAAATTGAGCTCCCTTCCTAAAGAATCTCCCTGAAGAACAATACTGAGTTGCTTTCTTGCAATAGCTTGAACTCCTTGATGATAGGTGCATCAATGACCCGAACCACCTCTATGTGTATCAAAATCACCCACACTTACATTTCAATGAGAATATTGAGCCCCGTGAGTTTAAAGTTGGTGATCTTGTCCTACAACACAACATGAACAATCTTCAGAACCGTGAAAAGAAAGGAAAGTTTGAGCCTAATTGTTTGGGATTATTTGTAGTTACAACTAAATTTGGATGTGGAGCATATCAGATAGAAATACTAGAGGGATATCGCATCCCTGATCCTATAAATATCATGCACCTCAAGCGCTTCAATGTGTAGTTTGTCAGCAAGCTCCTATATAATAGAAAATCAGTTAAAAAACAAAAAACAATATAAAATGATCTTGAAAAAAATATTAAAAAAAAAGAAAAAGTAAAGAGAAATAAACTATCCAATGGTGAAAACTTGGTAATAAAGCACCTTGGACAAGTACCATGGTGAAAAAATGCCTTAGATTCCATGCGTATAAAGTTCAGATCCACCATCTATTAGGATTGCTTCCCATCATCCCTACTTATTTGTAGTCCACTCATCCGCATCCCGTATCTATGTGGGAGTCCTATATAGTTTCCTTCCCTTTGCATTTCATGATAGTTCACCTAATTCACCCCACCAACCCTCTTCCCCCTTCACAGTGAGGCATTTTTCATGATCATAATAAGGATCCGCCATCAGTCTGTATCATCCCATTAGTCAAGTCTCACATCATCCCATCTATCTCACCATGCAAATAATTGTCTTATCAAATTGAGATTCACCCCATCACACTGAGCTTATCCCAGACACTTCAACCGAATGATTTTCAATCAAATCAATCCTGAGATTAATTTTTTGAGTTACTTTTCCACTTCAAACCTACTGCCATCAAATACCCATTTGACATCAATCAATCTTAGCTCGTCAGGATGCATCCTTCCAGCGTCAGCATATCAATCCTACATCTGACAATCCTATTCATGAAAAGAAATTGGGACTGAATGAATATTTGGTCATGATGCCTTTTTATTGATCTTATCTTTGTGTTTCAGTAGAACCTACTCACGATTGTCTCGATCATCAATATCTTGGTGTATTTAGAGGAGAGTATATTGGAATACATTTCATTTTTAGAATGGTATGTTTGTGGGTAATTTAGTGCATTTTTGTTGGTCACACAGTTATGGTTATGCATGCCTCACTTGGGGCAAGGTCTCATACTCTTCTTCCAAGTTCCTAAAAAGAATCGGGTGTAGTAAACCTCCTCATGAGTGTCACTGCATTGGTTACATCATGATTTTTGATCCACATCTACATTACATTCCTAAAGTTATCGTATTTGTTTGAGAGTCCCATGCACACAAATAAACCATGTCATTTATGTTTTTTAACACATGATTCATACCTCCTCTTGCAAAATCAAGCTAGGGTGTACTCTCCAACATTAACATGATATAATCCCAAAAACCTTTGACATTTAGATTAGCTGAATTGTTAAGAATTCATTTTGCATTTTGCATTTTGATTTTGGAAAGGATTATGTTTATTTAGCATTCCCCCCATCCTATCTAGCTAAATGCCCCTCCCTATTATGTTGATAAAGACAAAAAAAGTTGCATTTTAGAAGCCTTAGTTGTATTAGATTGCATACCATTCTTACATATCACCTAGTGGCATTAATTAGTTTGTATTGAGTTGCATTCTTAATTGCATTAGTTGCGCCATATCAATTAGATTCATTGTTAATTGCATTAAGTTTCATTGTTAATTGCATTAGTTATACATTAATTAGATTCATTGTTAATTGCATTAGGCTACATTATTAATGACGTATCATTTATCCATAAAATATATCTCATTATATCATTAAATTCCATTTGCATTTATTATTATCTATCCACCTATGTAGTTTACATCATTAGTTATTATTAAGACCATTAGGTCCATTAACATCTACCAAACTAAATCCACTTTATTATATACCACATTCCATCATTATTCATTAAACCATTAAATCAACTTATCCGCTAAAATATCTGCATTAATCATTAAATATCTATAAACACATAAAATATAAACATAAGTACATAAACCATATAAAAAACCATATGCATTTCACATAAGTATCCATCATATATCAATGCATCACTACCATCCTACATACATATCCATAGTATATACATCATAAATAAATACTACATACATCACATATCCATCACATCACATCATAGATAAATCATATGTATAAACTCCACATCAATCTGCATCAAAAATCATTAGAACCACAACATATAGCATAACTCACAAATCACACACATCCTGCATCACAAGAGTCAGTCACATAATCATAACATCACATTCATAATCATATAGTGTCGTAAATGCATCCATAATAAATATACATACACATCACATAGGACCAAATATAGTCATCATATAGATCATAAAAGAATAGTCCATAGTCCGTAGTCCATAAAGTATCATCATAATGTCATCATGAAATAATAAAGGTATATAGAATTTCCATCAAATGATACAACAAAATATACATCTCAAATATGCATAAAGTACCTACACCTAGGTGTCGATGTACATCTAGTCTCATATCATAGTTAACATGTCAAAATGTGTATCAATATGGATGAGGGGATCTCATGAGGCTGGCTGAGATAGGCTACCTATGTCTCTACCTTTTTTCCTGGGAAATTTCACACCTACAAATCCCTGAGATGTGGCCCCAGTGTCCTGAGTTTATGTCCTCTCTGAGAAGGCTAGGGCCTGCTGTCCCTTTGGAATGACCTTATAGTACAACCCATGGTAGTAATTTTCCTCTCTTTGATTTTATACAAAATTTTTTTGATAACACCTATCCCATCCCACCTTCTATGGCTATCTTCTGAGTTATCTCTTAGTCTGCCCTGTAGGTTTCTGCTTGTCTCTTCCACTGATATCTCTCTACACTCATGTTGTGTACCTACTATCTTAGAGATTCTGCATCCTATCTTAGCTGATATGCCTCCTTTCTCAGCTGATCACCCTTCTCCCTTTGAGGCACCGTCATAACCTTGAACTCTCTTGAGTTTATGCTCATTTATATATCATCTAATGTTGTTTGGGCACTGTTTTCCTGTGCCATCTTAGTCTCCATTAACCCATGTAGTCTATTCACCTCCAACTAAAGGCTATCCCTCTCTTCTCTTGTCATGCTTTTATTCCCTCACTCTGTCTCCAGCTCGACCCAAACCCTCTAAAACTCTTCTTGTACGACATCATGTGTGACCTATGAGACAAATCCTGCTGGTGGTCCTTGTAGTGGTAGTGGTGCTACTAGGGCTTATCCCTTTCCTTTTCCCTACACTCATTCCTATGATGTGACATGTTCCTGCACTTCTTCTACTGCTGGTACCTATTGTGGGGTCCTCCCTATAGGTATCTATGCTATCCCACTCCATTTGTTTGTGGGAACCCTAGGACATACCTCCATCTTGGTGTGGCCCCCGATGTACCCTCTCCTCCATCTCTTCTATCATCATCCCCCTCTCCTCTTCCATCCTCATCTCCCCCTCCCCATCATAACCTAAACCTTCTTGATCCTTGGCTAACACCTATAAAAGACCATAAGCCATATTGGTATGGGTGTAACCTACCACTATCCATACACTAGCGTCATTCCTGCACCAACAACTACATCTTGCCCTGTACACATCCTATGGAATTCATCTCCCTCCATGATGTGTGAGCTCACCTCAGGTCTACTCCTATCCCCCATAGTGATCCCACCTCTTGAGTGACTAGTAGATGATGAAATCCATCTAGTACAAAATCTTGTATAATCCCAAACTTACATCGGACTCATGGGGGAATATATCTAGCTATGTGATATACTGATCTACCTATAATCCAAAATTCCATCTGAAAAAATCCAAGATAATGTATACCCAGTATGTCGTCCTCCTTCTAATGCTGCTCACTCTAGTTTACCCAAGCCTCACATCCTGTATGATTGCTCATTATAAAGGTTCAGAAAGTAGGCATAATCCTTTAACTTAGGGATTGGACATCCAACTAAGCACTTCATCATCTTTATAAAAAAACTCATTTCATATGTCAAATCCAGGGATGTGTTACTTGAAACGGGCCATAAAAATATATGCACCAAGCACTTTCTCAACCAATAACTCTCTAATTACTGCAGGAAATGAATGCTGGAAAGAAAATATTCTATGGCTGTAGGAAGTAAATGGTTTTGAAGGGAAACTATACTATTACTACATGAAATCAATGCTTGAAATAAAGTTAAGCTATTGCTGTCGAACAAAATACTTGAAAGTAAATAATGGAAGTGAACACTGTTAGAATAATGGAAGAGTGCACAAACTAACTACAATGCCTTAGTTACTCTACTGCTTGGCTACAGGAAGCGATAGCTGTCCTCTAGCTTTGGCTGCAGGAGCTGTTCAACATAGGAATTGAAATGACAGAAATGCAGGAAAGTAAACTAAACTAAAATGAATCTAACTATGGATTCCTCACCTAGTGGCCCCCCTTGGGTGAGTACCCAAAACACTCAATTACACAAAATTAATGTCAATATTTCATTTTCTCATTAAAATGAATAACAGAGTACACAGATCCTCATAAACATTAAAACAACAGAATTGAAGTATATTGCAACTATAATAATAATGCCCCTCTTCTCACACAGGAGAGAGGATTTATTTAAAGGAAAATATCTAACTACTAAACTCAACACGCCCTAAGAAAAGGTGGAGCTTTTATTAAAAAAAACTTACAGAAAGGAAAGCGAGAAAGCAGGAAATGGAATCAGTCCATAAAAGAGGAAAGAACTACTTGGAAAATAGATCTAACTTCCCACTCTCTCCAAGATTTCATCAGGGAACTGATTGCGTTTGCCAAGTCTTTGCTCAACCGTCTCCACCTAGATTAACCAAAAACCTTCCGCTACCTCTATGCCGATGTTCCATCCGTGTGTGTCTACTATAGCACCGAGTCAAGCGTCCAGCACATGGACGTGCTCACCTGAACAAGACGATGGTTTCTACTTCGATGCACTGCATTTAAACTGTTAGGATAAAAGTATTCATGGATAATAATCATTCAAAGTACATATGCATTATCTATCTCTCAATCAGTTAATTCTTCCATAAAACATGATCATGATTCCATGGTAATAAACAAAGCATATTCATCTAGATAAAGCATATTAAGTAAGCATATGTCCATAGCATAGGTTCAGTGGTTGACTACCACATATTAACAATTTTAAAGCATAAAATCTTGAAGTAAATAAGAGAAAAACATGGCATAAGACCTATCAAAAGTTATCCCAAGGTATCTAAAGTATGCCATTAAAATGACCTATCATTTTGTCCCCTACGAAGAATAGTGTTGGTCCTTAGGCAATGAGACATTCTGGACCTTTTCAAGAACCCATAGGTCTCCTTCCTATTTCTCTCTAATCATGGAGGTGCCCACTCGCTAGTAAAATCCATTTGTCCTCTCCATCTTCACGTGTCTTCTCAGTTCCTGTTTCTTATCCAGTTTTTTATCCACACAGCTGTATAGCAGCCATAAAAGTAGAGGAGGATGAAAGGTAAATGGCAACCATCTTTCGAGCTGTGGCTGACATCCCAGGTGTATATACCAATGAACACTCTACATTGTAGCTCGTAGGTTGATCACACTGTGTGGTTCTGCCCTTTTGAGTGCCATTTTTAATCTCCCCCATCTCTTCCTTAATCCCTCGACTTCTCTATTCCCATTTGCTAGTGACAATCTCTCAAATGCCACAAAAAGTTCATCATGGCTATCCATTATTCTTTTTTTGGGTGCAGAATCATGAAACCCATAATAAATTTGCATCCAATCATAATAAAGCCATCAAGGTGACTGGCTTTCAGGACGAAGAGGCAATGAAATAGACTGTTCAAGTATTTTATACCTATGCAATTGTTCTCCATAATTAATCTCATTCCAGGTCTAGGAAAGGAGGGAAAACAAATGAATATCGCCAACAAAAAGTAGGGGATTCCAATCAGTGTTAAAAGGAACACCATAATTGTGAATATATAACTCGCATAACAAATTCCAGACACAATCAAGTGATGTATTATATGCGGCCACAAATTCATGTGGGGTTCCTATGCATAAGTTGAGATCCCAAAGGACTCTCATTAACTTAAACAGTAGTAATTGCTCCTTAAGACATAGGGTATAAAACCTTGGTGGTGGTATGCACTCTATTAAATATGGAATTATGTCTGTAATGTCATTTATTTTACTTTATAGGAATTTGGTTTCTTGTTGTTTCCTCTCGAGCTCCCTTCTCAATTTTTCCTTTTGTAACTCCCACATTGAATTTTGATATTGCATCTCATTAAAATAGTCAACTGAGAGAGCATGAACAATTACCTCTTCTGGCTTCCTGTGTGGGACCGACCTGGCTGCTTGTTGGCCTTCCTCTTTCTTTGCACAAACTAGCACGTTATCTGGAACAAGGGCCTTTTCCCCGTGATTTCCTTCTTGCTGAGAAGAAGATTATTTTATGGCTCCTTTGGGTTCTGTTACCTCTGGAGTTATACACTCTACTTCTTTACCTACATCAGCGGCTACAGGATCCTCTACCAACATATCCTGGCATTCTGTCAACCGTAATAGGGGAATCCTTACTATCTATTTGTGTAGTGTTCAAACGAACACTTCTACGTAATGGAGTATCAACAGAAGCTGCAAGACGCTTCTGTGAGATTTTTCTTTTCTTGATAGGTGTGGCTGCAGGAGAAATAATAGAAATAGGAACATATTGACTCACATATCCTACTATCTTTCCCTTACCCTTTTTATCTTTTTTCTCAGCTTTTAGGGTTTGAGAAACTGTGGGAACCTTGGTTTCTCCGCTCCCTGAGGTAGGATTTGGATGGCCGGATGCAAAATTCTCCACATTAATTCCCAAAGGAGAAGGATTCTCAAAAGGTTCTTCTAGCTCAACAAATTCCTCATCGTCATTAGGGTTATTCCCTTGTTGTTCTTGAATTTTGGGCCATGGCCCTTCTCTATGCAACTAAACATGAGGTGCTGCAATAAATCTATCCTATGACATGGGAGAGACATCCCGCAGTGACCTTTCCACCAAAATCTTGATTAACCTGTGGTGGGTCTCTACATTTTGTCGCCCCTTCCGTACTTCTTTAGCACTTAAATATAAAAGGGCGTAAAGAAAATTGGGGAAATTTACTAAACAATCATGCCGTAAATGACTCAATAATTTTAAGTGTATTGCATGTAGAAAAGAAAAATGTCCTTCACAGGTAATATACCTGATAATATGAACTGACAACTAAGGATACTCTCCTGAAAGAGATAATCGCTTAACACCCTGTTTGCTGTAATATACTGGAGCATCAGTTGGTAAAGAAAATTCTGCTCTAGCTATGCGTGCATCATGCCCATGCAAAAATGCTTCTCCCATGGAAGGAAGTGCAGAGACTTCGACAATTCTTGCTTTAGAAGCTTCTACTCGCAACCCTTTGATATACACAACATCATTGCTGTAAGTCCTTAGGAATTCTAGTGCCATGGCTTCATCATGACCATTCAACTTTACAAAGTAGGACAGCTACCCAACTCTATTAAAAACCCGAACACTGTCCTGGTCCTATAACAATGCCAAGTGGTTTTCTGGTTCATGCTATATAGGAGAACCACCCATCTTGTTGTTTGGAAACTTCAACAATTTCGAAAAAAACCCTCTTATTCCATTGCTACTATTAATTCAATTTTCTGAAATACCACTTCTGTACCCATAATTTGAATAAAGCTTTTTGGTTTTCCAGGTAACACAGACAAGAAACAAAATAAATTTTTGAAATAGTGTTGTAAATATAAGCTGGGAGTTTGAGTTTAAAAAGACAGGGCTGATTGCGAAATGTTATATGTAGGGGTTGTCAAATCATCATTTTTGACATGATGACATAATATAATTCTAGTAGTAAAAATATTAATGACAAAGGATGGCAATCATGACAGAATATTTTAAAATGATGAAATATTTGAGCTGATGGGATATTTCATTTATTACACACAAAACCTATTTACTGCCCCCTACGAAAAAGGTGACAAGTGTCCACACTTGCGTGACGAAAAAATATGGAAAAATCATGGATGAAATGCTATATTAATTACAATGTATCATAATGATATTAAATGAAGAAATTTTTTTTTGAAATAATAAAGTAATGCGTACCTTTGATTATTATACGTTGATGTGCCCAAATCTGGAAAGATTTGATGATGTGGGCAAAGCAAAAATTTGAGCTAGCACAATAATGAGGTGATGTGAATGTGATAATGGCAGAAAAAGTGACCGAAAAGGTGATGGGATGATGTTTTTATTATGGAAAAGTGATTTTCATGGGGAAATGAAAATTTTAGTATGAATGCATGTGGAAAAATGTCAAAGAGATGACAGGAGCAAATAATTACTTCGGTTGGCTGGAGGAATGTCCTCAACAAGAAGAGGTCCTTTGGCTGCAGGAAAGTCTTCATCTTGAGGAGGTTCTTTGGCTGTAGGAAAGTCTTCAGCTGGAGGAGGAGGTTCTTTAGCTAAAGGAGGTTATTTTGCTGTAGGAGATCCTTTGGCTGCAGGAGGTTCAGCTGCGGCAGGAGAAATCTCAAACTGCCATAGGAAATTAGCCTTTGTCTCAATTTTATGGTACATGTGAAGCCTATGACCATTCACCAGTAACTTGAAATGTACAGGGTCAATGGTGGATAACTGAACTAATTCATTAGCATAAACATGTGTAATCTCATAAGGTCCAAGCCAACGTGTTGTAAAATTACCTTCAGTTTCTTGGAATCTGGAGTCATACAAAAGAGCCTAGTCGCCAGGAGCAAACTGTTTGGTAAGGATATGAGAATCATGCCACTTTTCATCGTGTCTAAACCAATTAAGTGTGCTGCAGGGAGGCTTTCCTTATCTCATCCATCTAGTTAAGTTGTAGGATCCCATCGCGTTGTGCTTTAGTAAGATCAATGTTGAACTCTAATACCATACGTAAAGTCTTATGTTCAAAATCAATCAGCATCACAACTATTTTTTGATATACCAACTCAAAAGGAGTAAACCCTATTTTTGTTTTCCATGTAGTTCGATAGGCCCATACTGCTTCTTGGA
Organism: Thuja plicata; assembly: GCA_018584345.1. Lineage (NCBI taxonomy): Eukaryota > Viridiplantae > Streptophyta > Pinopsida > Cupressales > Cupressaceae > Thuja > Thuja plicata. The sequence goes on from MU227273.1 coordinate 1,109,019, forward strand.
GGTGACTACTTCAATCCTTCTTGTGTAACTATACTATCTTGGTGAGGATAGCTTCTATCTCCCTGTTGGTAATTTATGCCTGACCATTCACATGTGGATGATAGGGGCTAGATTTCTGGTGGCGAATATTATACTCATTCATCAAAGTAGTAATCAATGTAGAGGTAAATTGAGCTCCCTGATCAGTGACTAACTCTCTGGGTACACCATAGCATGTGAATATCTCATCATACAAAAATGTGCAACCCTGTTATCCATGACATGCTTCATGGCTCTAACTTCCACCCACTTTGTCACATAATCAGTACATACAAGGATGTATGAATTTTCATTTGATGCAGGACTGATGAGACCAACAAAATTGATTCCCCATTTATCAAATAGAGTCACCACTACTTGAGGAAAGAGTGGCATTTCATCAGATTTAGTAGGTTGCCCCATCCTCTGACATCGATCACACTTCCTAGTGTAATTGGATGCATCCTTTTAGAAGGATGACCAGTAGTAACCAGTGTCAAGTACCTTCATGGCTATCCTTTTGGAAAAAAAATTTCCTCCATAGGGCTCATCATGACAAGCCTGTAGGATGTCATAAGTTTCATCTTCTCGAATACACCTTCTCAATATTTGGTCAGGGCCAATATAGAATAAACAATCAACAATCCATAAAAAGTTGAAAGTTTTCTCTATTATTAACCGCTTTTACTTTGGAGAGAAGTGTGGAGGTACCTTTTGGGAAACCAGATAGTTAGCAATATCAGCATACCGGGGAGCTTTAGTTGCAATGGAGAATAGGTGGTCGTCAGGAAAACTATCATCAATTTTCATAGGTTCATCAACATTCTGCAGGCGTGAGAGAAAATTAGCCACCACATTTGATCTGCCTGACTTATCTATGATGGTAATGTCAAACTCCTATAGCAGCAATAGCCACCTAGCCAATCTCCCTATTATTTTAGGTTTGTTAGCTAGGTATTTAATGGCTACATGATCTGTATGCACAAAGATTTGATAACTAGTGACATAGTGGCAGAATTTGTTCAGAGCATAGATAACAACCAATAGCTCCTTTTTGGTAACTGTATAATTCAACTCAGCTCCTTTCAAATTTTTGCTAATGAAATTAATAGCACATTCTAGAGTACCTTCCTTTTGTCCAAGAAGTGGTCCAATGGCATGATTAGAGGTATCAATATGTATGTGGAGTGGGAGGGTCCAATTAGGACCTCGCAAAATAGGTGCCTAAGTTAGAATAGACTTCAGCTACAGGAAGGCTTCATCATAGTCTAATGTCTAGATAAAGTCATAATCTTTAGTGAGCAGTGAATACATAGGATTGACCATCTTTCTGAAGTCCTTTATGAATCTTTTGTAATACCTAATGTGACCAAGAAAGCTTCAGACATCTTTCTGGTTGGCTGGGGTAGGCAGATTCACAATGATTTCAATTTTGGCTGGGTTTACCTGGATGCCAAGAGCACATATATAGTGACCAAGAATTACTCCATGCATCATCATAAAACACTTCTCATAGTTCAAAGATAGGTTGTGTTCTTCGCACCTAGTGAGGAATTTCTCCAGATTTGCCAACATTTCCTCATAAGTTGTAAAGTCATCCATGTAGATCTCCGTACAGTCATGTGAAATGTTAGCCAATATGCTGATAACTGCTCACTAAAAAGTAGCAAGACCATTGCAGAGGCCAAATGGTAGAAATTAATAAGAAAAAGTCCCCCATGGGCTAGTGAATGAGGTATTTTCCTGATTCTCTAGGAGAATCTATAAATGATTATATCCACTGTACCCATCCAAGAAAGAAAAGTATTTCTTTCCTGCTAGAGAGTCCAAAACCTGGTCAATTAATATAAGAGTGAAATGGTCCTTTTTAGTGGCATTGTTAAGCTCTTTGTATTCAACACACACTCTCCACTTTCCACCTTTCTTTGGCACTATGAATAGTGGGGAAACCCATTGATTGTTTGAGATCAGGTATATGAAACCAGCTTTAAGTAGTTTTTGGAGTTCGTCTTTAGCTATCTCATGGAGGGCAGGGTTGACACACCTTTGAAATTGCTTTATTGGGGGTTTATCATCCTTTAGATAGATCTTATGAGTGCATAACTTTGGGTCTAGACCTTTCATATCAGCATAATCCCAGGGAAAGGTTGTAGTATGGTTCTTTAGTAACTTGGTTAACGATGTTTGCTGCTTAGAAGTAAGTTTTCTATTAATGCTCAAGAAATAGTCAGGGGAAACTTCCAGTTTCTTAGTGAGCTTGACCATAGATGCATCTGTCAATGAGGGCACTTGGATCTCATAGGGAAGAATTTGGTGATAGAGTTTATTGGATGCAGAAGAAGATAATTGGTAATCATAGTACAATGGCTGCAGGGAGTGGTTTTGGATGGATCTATCCAAAGGGTCTAAGTTTGATCCATACTGGTTATGCATGATGTTGGTGACTACTTTACCTTCCTCTTGAATCTATAGGAATGGATCCCTTTTTAAAATCATTAATTGGGAGATCAGATTAATAACTTCATCTTCCTCTCCTACATCTATCCCTATGGGAGAGGTTAATTCCATTTGAGGTTGAGCAAGAGGATACAAGGCCAAGGTTTTGGTGGGCTGGCCATCAGAAATGGTCATATCTCCAGACTGACAACCGATATAGGCATCAGTGGTAGCCAGCCAAGGACATCCCAGAATAATTGGATAGCCTCCTAGGGTATCTTTTGGCGAGAGGATCATGAAATATATAGGGTAGGACCAAGACTCAGGGTTAACCACAATGTCCTTCATGACTCCATCAGGCTTTATAGTCAAACTGTATACGAGATGCAAGATACTAGGTGTATTTTAGAGGGTGGTGATACCAAGGTGTTGTATGATGTCCTTGGTCATGAAATTAATGGTGGCTCCAAGATCAATCAAGGCATTTTTGATAGCAGTCCTAATAATGACCTCAACAACAGGGCTGCCATGGTCAGAATATTTTGGGATGGTAAGCTTCCCTAACATGGTATCTGCCAGTTTTCCCAGGACATGGAAAGTTCGGGGATCCTTCTTCTTGCAGCCAATCTTTTTAAAGAAAGTGTCCTTAATAGATTTTCCATAGGTGGCAATGTCTTTGATTGCCTAGAAAATGAGAATTTGGACGCTGACATTCTTTAGGTTGTTAAGGATATTGAAAGCTGCTTCGTTAGTGGTTTTCGGATTTCTATACTGCAACCTTTGCAGAAAAGTGGGAATGGCATGCTAATTGGTTTTAGCTAGTGGTGCAAGGGCTACTAGAGTAGATAGATTTTTAGGTTGATTGGGCTCCTCAGAAGGCATTTCAGTGATTATAGGAGGCTCAAGTGCAGGCAGAGTGGTACAAGACCATAAGTGAATATCATCAAGGTTGATGGAATAAGAAGGATATTGCATGGGATACTATGACGGGTCTGTAGCATACAAATTTTGCTGAGGCATAGGAGGTCAATTTTTGGGGTTTGTCTGTGGCTGTGTAGGTAGCTGAGTAGGCTTAGAAGGTGGTTTAGTGGCTGCAGGGGGTGGAAAAAGAGCTTGCTGTTGTGGAGGCTGCATAGGTGGTGGAAAAAATCCTTGTGATTGATTTGGCCATTGCTGACCGCCTCGCCATTGTGGGTTTTGCTTCCAATTAACCTATGGTGGCTGCCATGCCCCTTGAGGTTGTTGTCAACCTCCTTGAGGGTTCAGCCACTGTGGATTGTGGTAATTCTACCACTGATTATGAGAATTGTTCCAGGGAGGATTTTGATAATTCATGGGGGGTTTCCATTGATTATTATAAATAGGACCACTAAATGAAAGAGGGTCCTAAGGCATACCTTTTCTCTACACCCATGGTCATCCCTGACCGATGAAGAATAGCTACTTGTCCTCTGGTTCAATTGGTTTGTAATCAGTTGACATTTGTGTAGTCTTCAGGTTAGCAACCAGTTTGCATCTACAGTCTCTCTTCTTCTGTCTACAATGTGGATAGAATTACGCTAGCATGGCCTCTACTTCCTCATTTTTCTTCTTAGCCTGCATGGTGTCCAAGTGAGTGGCCATGTTGTTAATGATATCTTTCTTGGAATCAGACAAGAGATTGGTTATCTTTGTCTGTGAATTACCAACACCATTGGACTTTCCCAGGGTAGACCTATATCCCCTTCCTTTCTTAACAAAAGCTCTGGAGTACTTAAGGTAGATCTTCCAGATATCATCCCATGATTCCTGGGTGATATCTCCTCTAGCCATCAGGTCTAGTGCCTCTATGCATCCATCATGAATGCCTCACAAAAAGAGAAACTTCTGAGATTCTTCATTAATCTCGTGTTGGGTATTCTTCTGCAAACTGAACATGAACCTTGAGACATAATCCTCAAGACTCTCATCCTCCTTCTATGACATCTTAAATATGTCATCCCCTCTCATATAATTTTCTTGATAGTACTCCTTGTATTTCAGAAAGAAAGCATCCTTCATTTCATCCAAATTGTGGACAGCAACCTATCCAAGACCTGTTGGAGATTTGATTCTGAGCGGTTGATTGTTTGTATGTTTGTCATTGATGACAACATATAATACATAGTAGTAATTATGTATGAACTTATCTAAATGGTGACATGAAGACTTGCATGGATAGATACATGTTGTTGACATGTTTATTATGTTATGTTCATACACGCAGACCCAGATATGATGTTTCATTAAAGTTATGCAATTCTGTTATTAGCAGTTATAGTTCTGGAAGTATAACTATTTAGGGCCGACGTATATAATGCGTTACATGAGTTGTGCCTATCTTTATGATATGAATATTTATATTCATGTTTATTTATAAGTTGATGATACAAATCCAAAGGCGCCAAATGTGTTTCAAGATTATTGCAAAGCTATGGTTAATTTGGTGAGGCCGACTCAGTGAAGCGTTGCGTCTGTTCAGCATTGACTTGCGTGGAATTAATATTGTTTGCGTGCTTAGTTAAGCCAACTAAGATATTGATGAAGTATTTATAAGAGCCGAAATGACCTTCTAATTTGGAGAAGATACTTATAGTATTTCAATTGTGATACGCTAAGTGTGAATGATACAAAAAGTAAAGAAAGATGTACAAAGAAGATTATCAGAGTTGGTTCATTCATCAAGGGTCTATGTGAAGAAGAAGTGAAAGATTGTAATAAACTAGAACTGATCAAGACAATAGGTCTACTCTATAATTAATCATCAGATATAGTGCATATCTGTTATTCAGAAGGTTGTAGCCTTCACCTTCAAGCAGTGAGCTTTTGGACAGTGAGTCCACCACCCCTAACAGGGTTATTTGTAAAAGACTCCTAACAGGGTCTAACCCTTAACCAGGTCACTATACTTATTGCATTGTATTGTACAACTCCTAACAGGGTTGAAATATCTTCTAACAGGGATTACTACAAACAAGTATAGTTTATTGTGGGTGCTAATTCCCACCGGGGTTTTTACCATTTGGTTTCCCCATAATCAAATTGTGTGTTGAGTACTGTGTTATCTGATTATGCATTTAATTTGTTGTACACTAATGTTAAGGAAGTAAGAAAGAGACTAAAGTAACTGATAACTGATTCACCCCCCCCTCTCAGTTATCCTTTGGGACTATTCTAACAAGACCCATAAACCATCGCAATGCAGGCTCTTTAAGTGTTGCAGGAAAAAGCTTTAGTTTGTGGGCATCAGTGGTGTAGTCATAGCTCCTACAAAGGCTACCGAACTCAAAGAGAAAGGTATCCAAGTCCTCTATGACAAGGCCGTACAATTTTGGAAGAGCATAAGAGGGAATATTCTTAAGTTTGTTATTATCACGCTGATTGGAGATGGGAAAAGGAAATGTAGTAGGATTGGCCATCCTTTGTGGTTGCTGAGGTGGATTTTAAGGTGGGTTTTGAGGTTGGTAGATGACTAACTACCAAGGATTTTCTTCTCTAGGATTTTGAAATCCTAGGTTGGCAAAGGCTTCAATAAATAGATTGGCTTCTGGTTGTTCCTGGAAGAATCCATAGAAGTCACCCTCAGAAGATGAGGATGATGAAGGGGCTTCAGGAAGCTCAACAATAGCATCAAAAAAATGGCTTTCTTCTTCAAATACGTTATTGGATTGATTTGGAAAGTACCTTCCTCGGGTGTCTCTTTGTCTATTATGCATGTAGATAGTATGGAATGATGTGAATAACGGTTTGTTTTGTCAAGATGAGGCTTAATCTACTTAAAGCGGGAAATGAAAGCATGAAAGGAAATCCTAAGAATGGTTGAATAAGAATGAGGCTCGACACCATCCCTGGCAGTGGTGCCAAAAAATGATCGGTCATTATAATGGTTCAGAAACTAGGCATAATCCTTTAACTCGGGGATTGGACATCCAACTAAGAACTGCATCCTCTTTATAAGAAACTCATTTAATATGTCAAACCCAGGGACGTGTTACTTAAAATGGGCTAGAAAAATATATGCACCAAGCACTTTCTCAACCAATCACTCTATAATTGCTGTAGGAAATGAATGCTGGAAAGAAACTATTCTATGGCTGCAGGAAGTAAATGCTTTAAAAGGGAAACTATACTATTATTGCATGAAATTAATTCTTGAAAGAAAGTTAAGCTATTTCTATGGAATAAAATAATTGAAATTAAATGATGGAAGTGATCGCTGCTAACAGAATGGAAGTGTGCACAAACTAACTACAATGCCTTAGTTACTCTGTTGCTTGGTTGGAGGAAGAAATACCTATCCCATGGCTTTGGCTGCAGGAGTTATTCAGCATAGGAATTGAAATGATAGAAATGCAAGAAAGTGAACTAAACTAAAATTAATCTAACTATGGTTTCCTCACCAAGTGAGCCCCCTTGGGTGAGTACCCAAAATACTCAATTACACAAAATTAATCTCAACACTTAATTTGCTCATTAAAATGAATAACAAAGTACAAAGATGCTCATAAATAGTAAAACAAAAAAATTGAACTATATTGCAACTATAATAATAATGCCCCTCTTCTCACACAGAAGCGGGGATTTATTTAAAGGAAAACATCTAACTACTAAACTCAACATGCCCTACGAAAAGGAAGAGATTTTATTACAAACAACTAACATAAAGGAAAGCTAGAAAGAAGGAAATAGAATCGGTCCAGAAAAGAGGAAAGAACTGCTTGGACAATAGATCTAACTTCCCACTCTCTCTTAGATTTCATCAAGGATCTTATAGTGTTTTCCAAGTCTTCGCTCAACCGTCTCCACCTGGATTAATCAGAAACCTTCCACTACTACTATGTCGATGTTCCATCCATGTGCGTCTGCTGTAGGACCGAGTCAAGCATCCAACACATGGATGTGCTCACATAAACAAGATGACAATTGTTACTTCGATGCGTTGCATTTAAACTATTAGGATTAAAGCATTCATGGAAAATAATCATTCAAAGTAGATATGCATTATCTATCGGTCAATCAATTAACTCATCCATAAAACATGATCATGATTCCATAGTAATAAATAAAGCATATTCATCGAGATAAAGCATATTAAGTAAGCATATGTCCATAGCATAGGTTCAGTGGTTGACTACCACATATTAACAGTTTTAAAGCATAAAGTCTTCGAGTAAATAAGAGAAAAACATGGAAAAAAACCTATCAAATGTTCTCCTAGGGTATCTAAAGTATGCCATTAAAATGGCCTGTCACCATATATGGTGTCATTCAAAACCCTGGAGATCATCTAGTATTCTCCTCCAGCATCCCACTCCCCTAGTAGTCCCATATGTGATGGGTTACCGATACCTACATGTAAATTGCTCGTACATCTCTTGGCGCTCTTGTGTCTAGATTAGCTGCATGACAACTATGTTCTCCCATGCCCACACTAGTAACAATGTGACCACTTCTCCTAGGTTCCTCTGCCTCTGGTAGGAACAAATATGCAGGTCATAATATAACTGACCTAATATAGTGTACCCCCAGCAATACAATGCACCCTCCCCCTCTAGCATGAAACTCAAAACCCTCACCCAACCATGAGGAAATCTATATCCTGTGAGATTTGGACACATCCTCCTGCCTATCAATCCTTCCAGGTATAGGGTCAGTTGTGGTAATCTAGCCTACATCACCCCCTTCAAGGGAATCCACTATCAAGACCAGTGAAATCTATCAAACTATCATCTGAAGAATGTCTCCATATAGGGATCTGTACCCTCTAATATGTACCCAAGGGTAACACCCCTGATCGACACTTTATATATTTTCCACACATCCAATAGTGTGATTAGGCCTCTCCTATCCATAAGTGAAAACTTGAAGTATTAGAGTGTCATCTCTCCATCATGGTGGTCATTAGAGCATTATGCACTTTGATCCTTGGTCACCCATGCATGTGTCGCAACCCACACAAAGTACATTATCCCCACTTGACAGTAGTCAACTACTCTCGCAGATCCATGGTATCCAACTAGCACTCCTTAGAAATGAAGGGAGCTACCCGCTCTTGCATCCAAATTTGTTCACGTCAGTCAGTCTATTCTAGCCAAATTCTCCCCTGATCCCAGTCTAGATTGGGGCATCATGTCCTCATTTTCTCATTGGTCTATCCTGAACCTTTTTGGTTGTGTTTTCTAGCACCATCCCTTGTCTTTCAACCTAATCTACAGAGACACTGATTGGGCCTCGTCATTGAGGATCAATGTAAACCCTGATCCCCAGATACATGGATTTATAAATATTCTCTCCAGTCCACTAGTCACCCTCATTCCCCATCTCGGATATGATGATTTATTGATGGGAGTCTCTGGTTTCCTAATCCCTGTCCTCACAGATGACAATCGGTCAATTGATGTCTGCGTAGATGTTGATCGATTGATCATTGTATTCGCCTCTACAAATTCCCCTCTAATTAATGCAAAAAAGAGCATTTAATACAAAATTGTAAATTGTAAATGAAGTACAGGGGAAGGTTGTCGGGAATCACCGATGATCCCATGTAGGCACGCCTTTGATATGTCCTCACATGCTCTCCAAGCTGCTGCCTCTCCCTCTCATTTTCCATGTTATTCTCACTCACTCTAATTTTTTTATTGGTTGTGATTGAAAGTATCCCTTCATGGGCCCCTCTTAGCCTATTTATCGATCCTCGTGGGCCTATTTTTTTCCTCGGTCTCCGTTTTAGGTCCCATTTTCTCAAATCCCATGGTGGTCATGCAATTTTTCAATCTTATCCTCCTCTTTCTCTTTTTTCCAAGAAAATTCAACAAAATTTATATTTTCACATTATTTTCTCGAGGGGGCACACACTCTCACCGTCATCACTCTCACTTGACTCTTAGGTACCCAAATTCTTCTTGGGCATCTATGTTAAATCTTTTCTTTGACACGATGCCATTCTCGATGCCTGGTCAAAGAGGGGAAAAATGTAGACGCCTAAAATCATCCTATAACATATTTATTAATTAAATGCTATTTAATTATTATTCCTATAACATTATGATTAATTTTATTATTTATATTTATTATTCATCTACTTATTTAAAAAAATTAATTAGTTTAAATAAGTTCATTACTTATATTATTTAAACTTAATTTAAGTACTCCCCTCTCCAATGTATAAAATTTAGTTTAATACATGTCCTCCATAAATCCCCTTTTTAATAAATTTATATTTAATTAAAATCCTACACACTTCTAATATTCTTCTAAGCCTTGATTAATTTAAATCTAGTTTAAACTTAATCCTAATCCCAACCTAGAAACCTAGTTCACACCCATCACCTCACTTTCTAAACCTACCTTTATTGCTAATCCCCCACTAATCATGCTTTAAAAGTGATTCCTAACCTTTGTAGTGCTAAAGAGTTTCTCACACATGTGTGAGAAAATCATCCCAAGAAAGCCACCAAACTTTCTAAAATTCTCCAACTATCTCCTTAAATTATTGCCCCCCAACTCCTTTCTCCAAGGTTTCTCACACATGTGTGAGCAAACCTTGAGCCTTTCAACATTAAATACCCATCTTGTCTCAAGTTGACTTTGGCATGGCCATCCCTTTTAGCCTATGATTCCTTTATGTGGCTCCTATGTGGATGCCACATAAGTGCAACCTCACTCAAGCCCTCTCATCTCCATAAAAAAATTATGAATAGGAGCCTTTCCTCTTTCATTTCATCATCTCTCATATTTGCATTGTTATCATGCTAGTTTAGGTTTATAAATTTTCATAAGTTCTTAGCATTGTTAGGATTTTTCATCTCTACAAATTACATGTTAGGATAATGGAAAATTCATCTTATCTTGTTAGATCTTTCATATCATTATAGCTCATAGTTTTAATCTCATTTGCATTTGTTGAAAGCTTGAGACTAGTTCCTCATACTAGCTCTTGAGCCTTTCGTCATGCATTATCTTTCATTTAGGATTACCCATCTCATTTGTAAGTAATCTAGTGGGATTTGATATTGTGTTGGGAGAGCACACCCACAAATATCTCTAAGAGAAAATCAACAAGGCATTGGGTTCCCTTGTTTGGCTTATCGGAGGTTGTAGTGAAAGCTTTGTGTTTATTTCAAGTTTTCAAACATGTTTAATCTATTTTGATTATTTTTTGCTAATGTTTGCATGTTTGAGCTTGTTCCACATAGGTAGGTTTTAATGCATACAAGTCATGAAGTATGGGAAGTTTATAAGCATATTTATTTATAAAGTAACTTTTTATCCTAAAGAAAAATTTAGAAACTTCTAAGAAATATGAGAATAAAAATTCCCCAACAAATAGAAGAATAAATGTTCAATTATTTTATTAGACTTTGGGATTGTCTCTTTATTCTTGGTATTTAAATGATGAATAATGAGTAATGATAAGGAACTGGGAGAAGCTACAAATTTTTTAAATACAACCTTTTGCAATACCCTACCAAGGACCTCTCAAAACAAGGACAAAATACTCTATAAAAGATGCAGTATATATATTTTATTAACAATAATGTATTACATTAGTTATAACAACTAAGTATAATCCTAAAAGTTATATCATATCCGAATATTCTTGGAATGAAAGTTTATTTCCATGCTCAAGTAACAAACAAATATCACTACATACTTGAGTTTTGTATTCTTGTTTCTTTACCATGACCTAATACCTATAAATACACACATATCTACACATATAGATGTATGATAGAAGATCTATGATAGAAGATTCATTAAAAGTTAGATACATGATCATAAATATAACCTTCATCAATATCTCATACATGTGAATTATGAACATCATTGAGAAGGAGTAAAATAGTATCATTTAATTCTTTAAAGGCATGTCCTAACATCCAAACCTAAGTCTTTAGGGATCATCACTAATGGCCTTACCTACGTCACACACAAAGGATTTGTAGTTTGAATTTTTATTTTAAAATCATCTAATCAAAGATTATAGGAGTGGGTATGCAACCCTTTCTAGGATCTATTTCCCCAAAAAATTCTTTGTTGGTTGCAACCCACTTAGGTGAAATAGGGATGAAACTAGAAATTAATATTCTCCACACATACATATTTGAAAATTATTTGATTCCGAGATTGAATATATAATTATTTAATTTATGTAATGCCCCGTCAAGGAACCCTTATAACATAGGGTTAAATATACACCAATTAATCTTTTTTTGAAACATAGATATAATGTCATGAACATAAGTGCATCATCAAAGCATAAAGAATAAACATACGAGGACACATACTACAATCGTGCACAATAAAGAGACTTTAAGAACTTCCAAGGGTACCATGGATACCCCATATGCTATCAAGAATGAACATTCATGTAGTGCCTCCCATGGTTGAATTTTGTTTTATGTTATTTTGATCTTGTATAATAAGAAAGGGGAGAGGATAGGATGATACCTCATTTCCTTTTCCTAATACACAATCAGAAGGAAGATGACCCAATAGGTTCAAGTTGGACTTAAGGACGAAATGAGTGCAACGATCCTTCACTATTATGATTAAGAATAAAATGTTTTTGGGGAATTAATTGAATGATTAAAATAAGCTAAATTAGGCGATTTATTAAAATTGAAAGTGGACAAAAAACATAGAAGAACTTGTAATGACCAAAAATTAAAAGATAAACTATATTGACTTGTACACCAAATCTGGATTTTTTATGTTGACAAAAAAATCTGAGGGCATTTTTTTCTTGGGTTTTTTGCTAGATTTCATTTTTAAAGACCTCCCTTTCTATATATTATGAAAATCAAAACACAAGGACATCATATCAGTTCAAGCATCTAAGTCTTCAAGCATTCAAGGAATTTTTCTTCTTCATGAAGCATTGTGGCAAGCTACAGCAATCAAGGTGCAAGACATATCTTTCATAATTTCCTTTTAGATTTTTGTGAATTTTAAGCTATTACATTAAAACTTGTGATTACATTGAAAGAAGCATTATGCCATCAAGGAATAATGTAATTTATGATTCAGATCTAGCTTATATATTTTATATTAGCATACTTTCCTTTCAAACATATTTCATTTCATTGCAAAGGTTGATTCCTCAACTGGGGTTTTACTCAGGAAAACCCCTCTCTACACAACATTTTCCTTGTGTTCTCTATGTAGGAATAAGTGGTATTTGCACTAGATCAATTTGGGAAGTTTGAGACTTCAATGACAATTTTTAATTCAAATCATTAAAAGGAACTAGGAATAGGATGTACAAGGTGCCCTCTTACCAAGAACAAGATGCCCAAGGAACCCTCTTCCCACAAAGTGGACATCCAAGGCACCCTCTTCCCTATATAAAATTAAAAGTGTTGATCAATGGTGATTGCTGGTTTCTATTATTGATACCTGTACAAAGCTATTTATTTTTTATCAAACTGTGCTTTCTGCAACTTGTCATTTTTGCTTTTTTGTCTTTTGTCTTGCATTAGTCGATCACTTTTCCCTAATCAACCTTTCATATTAGTGAAGGATTAAAGATACCCATTAAATTCTTGATCCTATTCAAGCCTCGTGGGTCATCCTTACTCCTAATGTACAATAGGAGAGATTATTGACCCCTCTTGGTCGCAATTTCTTATTATAGAGTAAATGAAGGAAAAGATGTCTCATTTTTTTCTTAACTCTTTCTCATGTTGTACCCTTTTTAGTGCTAATTGTACTTTTTCTTTAAAACTACCAATCATTGATCTGTTTCTTCATGCTAATCATTCTTATGTATTTGATTGACCAACTTGTGACTAATGATTAACCTTCTTACTTGATCATTATCTTAGATCGTTGGAAATTTATAATGAACAAACTTTGAATGCCGGGAGGGGGATCGAATAAACATAAACCTAAAAAAATTTAATAGCTTAACTTCAAAAACTACCTCAAGAGACAATGTGGAAGAAAGAACAACACCAACAATACAGGAACGCCAAGATTTATACGTGGAAAGCCCAAACTAGGAAAAACAACAGTAAGTACTCACCCACAAACATAAATAACTGAAGTATATAAGTTGATTACAAAATATTAGGTGATCAGTACTCCAAAAAAATAATCAGAGCCTCACTAATAACTAAAGTATAGAATTTAATTACAAAAGATTAGGAGATCACTGCTCTGGAAAGCCAATCTGAGGCTCACTACCAATACTAAAATGAATGTGAATAATGAAGAAGGCTCACTACCAAAGTAACAAGATACGATAACAAACTTAAGTACCCAAAACTCATTATCTCATATTACTTATCCTTCTTTAAAGTAGATATGAAAATATTCTCTTTCTCATGTAGCTGATCTAGATAGCACTGTCCACACTAGCGAAAAACCAATTATCACCTTTTCTTCTCTGGAAATATCACTACACTTTTCTCTGTTGATTATTGAATTAGTTTGCACACTGTACTTGCTTCAAACCTTACTTGCATTTATCCATGACACCAAAATCCCTTATATGTAGGATATATCATTGGAGATTATGATAAGGTTATCCAAACCAAAAAGGATATTGAAAATGAGTTCCATGCCAACCATTTCCAAAAACACGATCATTATAAAAAACATCCAAACCAAGGACCCATCATATAAGTGACAGATATTAAATACACAGGTCACATATAACATGAACCTAAATTGATAAGATATAAGCATTAAGTATAAGACGTGGACCTAAATATGATATTTGAACAATCAATAAATATAGCATCCAAATCTAAAACTGAAAGCATGATCCATCCAAGGAGAAAGATAGACCAAAAATGTGTAATACATGTCCCAATGTCAGATCCACAATGAGTGGAATATCAACCAATGATAAATAAAATGTGGAGGAAGAAAACTTTAAAATTTTTAGCTAAAATGCAACACAGTGCTACAACAGTCATCTGAACCATGAAGACATCCAAAAATAAGAATATAATACAAAAGTACTATATAACACTATCTACCCAAGATTAAAGGACACATTCCTATATTTCACTATTATGAGACCACACAAGATACACATTCATCTTTCACTACTCTGAGACCATGCAAGACTGAGAGCATACCTAACCTCCAATATAGTGAAGGTTCAACATGCATATCCCATCATAAGATTGATACACTTTTGGACCACAATGCTTGAGGAAAGAACACAAACTCAAGCTCCTCCAGAACATATGGAATACAATGTTTGACATCAATGACAACAAGATAATAATTATTTATTTCTAACAACTTAATTGTCCTTAATTGTACAATCTCCATGCTTTGTTTGATTTCTATTATTATTTTTTCTTAATTCTCTTAATTATTGTTGAATAGACATGGTAACTTGCACTTACCAGTCTTTCACTTAGACTAATCATTACTAATTAGTCTCTTTACTCTATTCTAATTGATATATATATTTTTACTTGTATATTGAATTGGGCATAATTATTAAGATTGGAAATTATATGTCATAATGAATAATATTTTAATCTTATTAGATGTGAGTATCTAAGGTTGCTTACTTTTGGTTTCATCATAGTCTCTTTCTTTAAACTATAAAAAGAGAATCACAAAGTCGATTAGTGAGGGATACTGTGGATTTCTAGATGCCCTAATGGTGATGGTTTAAAGGAGTGGTACTACATCCTTCTTAAGACTTGAGTTACTATTGAAAGTCACAAAGGCTAAGATGGAAATACATCACACATTCATACTGAAACATCTTTAACCAATTTCATTGATATAATTGTTCTTTGGATCCATACAATGATATTAAATAATCCTCATGAAAATGGTTAGGCATAACACATACATATATCCACATACTCTCATATTTTTACCATCTAGTGTGATTTCAAATTTGATTGTTGAATAGCACGTGTAAATTTTCCCTCATATTAATAATAAAACACCATGCATTCTAATATAAGAAAAAATTTAACTAATTCCTTATGAAGAGATTAACCATTAATGCATTAAGATCCAATTCCTTTTCATAAGGTTACCATTAACTTACATTTTTTTTTTGTCTTAAACATAATAGAATACCTAAAATATCCACTCACTTACCCTTCATAATCCATACAATACATATGATAAACAACAAAATGAATTAGTTTCCACTAATTCATTTGTTGTAGGTATGCTAGTTCACACAATATCACTCAATGATGCCATCATTTTATCAATTCCAAGGAAGGTAAAAAAAATTGATCACTTAATAAAAATTTTCAAATATTGTCAACAATCTGAAGAGACATTCATCCATAATGCAATTTCAAATTTCAAATTTCCATAACAAAAATAACAACCAAACTCATAAAGCATGATGATATATGCATTAACAAATGATGATGATCCATTGTATCTCTAATATGAAACAATGAACATTATCATATATGTATTTTAAACAAACATTTGATTACATATCACTGATATTAGACATCACAAGGTTTGGAATTAGCCATGTCTCTCTAGACAAGCTCTTGTGTTCTACGATACAATATACTAATCTCACCAGGAGCCATATAGTCCATAATTTATATTCCATAATCTATATCTTACTTAGTGGCCTAATGATATTAGGCCACACTTATATGAAGAGACCCTCCATACAAGATTACGTGCTTTATCCCTTGTTCATGTAAGGTGTTTATCCTCTAATGAATAGGCACCATACATATGCAAGTAGTGGGTCCTAGCTACATAATTACCTCACATACTCTAATCCTCAAGGGTTCCCTACGTCTTCTTCCTTGTATACAGTCACCAAGTCCACCTCATCCATTCTTGGAGAGGAGTCATATCACAACACAAGACCATCAAACAAAAACTACTTCACCCACCAAAGTTCATAAATAAGAGAAAATAATTATCAATTTCAACAATAAGATAAGAAAAATCCAAGCAATTTGCAATAATAAATCAAATGTAAGATATATCTCACAATTTTTGGCTAAACCATTGCAAAAAAAAGATAAAAAAGTTGTTGGTCCACATAAACAAAGATAAAAAATCATCATAACTTGCACATTTACATCACTATGTGATTGTATCTAGTCACCCAACAAGGAAGGAGGGAATGAATGTTTGGATCTCTCAATTATCCCCTCATGTGGTGTAGAAATGAGCATGCTACCCAAATGACATAGAGTGTACACCTTTTCTATACCCATATCGCATCACAACTCAAGATTACCATACACCAAGTGGAGAAGGCACACACTAGTCATATATCAAATAATAATGGACCTCATGGCGAAAGAACACACAAGACACACCCCACATAGTGATACCTCATGGAGAAAGCATACACAAGATATTACCATAATCGTGTATACATGGATAGGGCCCACCCATATTCCTATTGACACCCAAACAACTAATAAACTATGGGCATCCCTCTAAAAACATGCAAGTATCTCCCTATCACTATGCATTAGATAGGAATACATAACATACATATATTGCACCTTCATTTATATATGTACGTGGGATTGTGTCCTCAAGCTTGGATCACTACCATCAACAAGATAACATCATCACTAAGACTATGTCAAAACATCAGTGGGGTGTGACATTGTATTGATTACATCATGTCAGAACATGTGCAAATATGGTATTTGTCACAACATGGAAAAAATAATCTCCTTCCACATGATGGATTACATAAATATACATATGTACATGAAGCCTCAATAATCAAATATTTATCCATAATATCTCTTGCCAAGTACTAGTATCATTCTCAAGACCTATGGGAATTGGGATAATCACTTATGAACTACATATATGAGTCCATCATAAGGGGAGCATTGATTAATTTCTACACATTGGCATTACTCATATGTCGTTCATTGTACCCAATGAGGTGGAAATGCTACTAGTATTCTAACCCTTCACATATTGACTTATCAACAACCACGAGTCAACCCTTCACATATTAAATTATCAACAACTATGAGTCTATCATAAGGGGAGGCATTGATTATTCCCTCCATTGATTGGTAGAAGACAAGGTCACTTCACACTATAATTGCACACACACCCATCATTCTACCCAAGGAATTGGTAATGCTACTACCCCTTCACATACTCGCTAATCAATAACCTATATTTTGGCACCTAGGGTAACAAATAAGAAAACAAACAAGTAGGTGGTACGGTTCTCCCACACCCATATGCAAAACATAACTTCTATGGATAGGTGCTTCATTACACCACCTCATGGGCACACAATGAAAGCACTAGTCGTACATGTAACATCCACCATAAGCACTGGTCTCAGTTTTGTCACATTCATATAGGGGTTCGTTTCCATAAATAAAAACATCATTATGAATAAATTTAATTCCTCCCCACAAATATGCAACACAATCTTTTCACAATATCTGTGTCATTCCTCTTTCCCAAAATATCATTTTATATCATTCATCCATCTTATATAGCATACACAACAATACTTACCTCATATCAAGTATAATGAAATAAATTTAGATCAATAATATTTTTCCAATAAAATATAAGAAAGTCCTTCAAATAATAGCACATTATGCCACATTCATTACATAAGAACACATTTCCATATTCTAATTAAGGAGGATGATTAGCTTCTATACAAGTCAAAACTCTTCTGTTTTGAATGCAAACGATACTAGCATTTATCAATGTGATAATTTTAATAATTCATAAGAAAGCCCATGAATCAATAGTATGTTATACCAATATTCATTGGAAGAGAGTGCAATTCAAAATTTTAATTAGGAAAAATAATCACATTACTACTCAACAAATCCACTTGACCACACATGACATTCATGTTTCATCCAAAGCATATTCAACTCTTAGAAAGTACTCAAGGACACATGCCATTTTCAAATTCAAACAATAACATGAAGAGATTTCTTTAAATCTATACAATGTTCTATCATACCAAATATATATTGATTCAATCATTTATGAGAGATACTAATTTTTACAATGCAATTGACATTCTATCACACTTATGCATCCAAGTCATAAAAATCAGCATTCTTTTCAAATACAGTCAATGGTTTGAATAATACAATTTGCATCACTAAGTAGCATAGTTATTAATCATATTTCAAGAAATAAGGAGAGTGAGGAAGAGATATTCATTCCCATTTTAAACAACCATTACCAAATAAGGCCCACTATTTAAACTTCAAATTCCACACTAGAATAGAATCAAGAATAACACTTCACTAATCATGATGAGAAAAAACTTATCATATTAGTATAATAAATAAAATGAGGATGAATACAACCCAATGCATCATCTTGCACATACGTGGAAACATAGAGTTGAAACACTCATTATTAAAAAATAAACATGGTCAATTATCTATCTAATTTCTATCTACTGCAATCATTAAACACTAGAGTTATAATTACTTTAGGGTTATATGATATAAAATTACTATTTTCTTATAACAATCAAGACATATCACAAGGAGGAATACACATGAATCCCAATAAGAAATCATTACCTTTAAAGAGAATGCACAGACAAAAAACATCTTGAATAACTTCATGGCCTAGGAAACAAGTGCTTCCACAAATGGAGCACAAGTTAGTAATGTCAACCCTCTATTGCCATTATAAGGTACATAGGCAAGAAATCTTAAGACCAACTCACTGCAACAAAAACATCACAATGAAAACATCTACAACAATAATAACTAGAGATCCTAGTGTTGCAACCTGGGTTCTAATACTAGATATATTGTCCCAACAAGGAACTGTTAGAACGAGGACAAAACACTCTTTAAAACATGTATTTTTTAAGAACACTAGTGTATTGCATTAATTATAGAAACACAGTATAATCCTACTTGTTATATCATATCAGAATATAATTGGAATGAAGTTTATTGACATACTCAAGTAACAAGCAAATATTACTATATACTTGTGTTTTTCTTATTTCTTCACCATTCCTCAATACCTGTAATTGCACACATATCTACACATCTAGATGCATGCAATAAGATTCATTAAAATTTGGATACATGATCATAAATATAACCTTCATCATTATCTCATATAGATGAATTATGAACATCATTGAGAAGAAGTGAAATAATATCAATTAACTCTTTAAAGACATGTCCTAAGGTCCAAACCTAAGTCTTGAGAGCCCATCACTAATGGCATTTCCTATGTCACGCACATAGACTTCATAGTTTGAATTTTTATTTTAAAACCATATAACAAGAGATTATAGGGGTGGGTATGCTCTTCAGATAGTTCCTTTTCAGCTGCCACCCATTTAGGTGACACATGGATGAAACTCAATAAAAATATACACCACACATGTATTCTAGAAAATCATTCGATGCTTAGATTTAATATATAATACTTCGATATTTACTTAAAAATTGATAAGCTTCCAACACAGTCGGTTATTTTCCTTGTACTAAATTCCACACCATACTAAAGATAAACTATATTTAGAAGTTGGTATTAACATAAGACCCACATTTAAGAATACCAATGGCGTATTGACCATTTCTCACATTCCAATTATTAATGTCCTATCTTAACATAATATTTTGTTCAAACCTGAATATTAACATATATCAACTTACTCCTATAACTAAAATTTCATGAGTAATCTAGTTGAATGATCAATCAAAGTATAAAGAAAGCAATCTGAAGCCTTTTAACATAGCATTAACAAGGCCTATCTTTTACAATTCAAAAAATATGAACTCTAGGAATTGTCAAAATGATGAACGAATATCTGAGAGGTACAATAAACAATTTCCATGGTAAATCACATAATAAAGAAATAATTTTAGTGGCATTTAAAACCATAAATTTGGAGTTCTTAGTGTAGGTGCTCAAATACATAATAATGCGAAAGATACAAATAGAATTTAAAGAATTTGGAGTTTATCATTTAGGCTTTGGGTTGAAAATTTTCATCTTTAACGTTGACGTCCCCTTTTGGATCATAAACTTTTCTAGAAGACACAAACTAATAGTTCAAACATTTAGCATTGCAACTTCATCTTTCTAGTCAAATACACAGTTCTTTCGTGGAAAATCAAATAGCGGTAAACTATTATACAGCCATGTTCAGATAGTAGTCTACTATAACATGTCAATGCTATCATGAAAAGCGAAGTGCTAATATTGTTAGCTTTAATTGTTCTACATCTTTAGAACCTTGATATAACAGATGATTAGGATCATACTAAATCCATAACTAGATCGTGACCATCATAATTTAGAATTCAGTCGAAATAAAATAAAGGTTATGGGCATCAACAACAAAAGTATGCTCTACGAAATACCTAACTAGACAATATTGTTAAGCTAATCACACCTCTTCTTGATAACTACTAATTGCTGATCAATTTCTTCGTGTTAATCTCATCCTTTTTTATAGACCGTTTGGTTGACCTGGAAGATGAATGAACCAATCCATCTTCTGAATACTCTATTTGAAAATTTTCCAAAATCCCTCAACGAAATGTGGTTTCATATTTTACATTGGCTACTGAATACACATAGATTTGCAAAGAAAATACAAGGCACAGGGTACCCACAACTATCAAGGCCGCAAGCAGAAATGGATGCCAAATGTGGAGGCATGTGAACTGTTCAGAATGCCTCCGAGATATTGTGGTCCCAAAATCTGTCCCCATCGCAGGAAACACATAGATTAAGTTTGTAGAAAAGGGTTTAAGAACTTTCATATAAATGCGTTCAACAAAAGTTTTATTTCCAAATGCTCTGGCAGACTGTTGTGCATAATGTGGAAGCATTGATTGTCTGTGTGAGCCTTCCCTACAAAACGTTGTGGCAGATATCAGTAAAATGCAGCCTCAAAATGTCCTAACTGTGTAGTGATAAAATGAATTAGTTGGAAAGGTTTCTAAATCTTTCATTCAAATACAACAACAAGAATAGAGTTTAACCTCAAACATTTAACTAAACACTATTTATAATCAACATGAAATAATCCAATTTACGCACAACCTACGGATTGGAAACCTTCATTTTAGTTCGAAATTAGAAGATGGAAATTATATTCGGATTATTGTTATAAGCACCAAATGGCAGATTTGAACCCAAAACCTAATTTTGGACATCAAAATCCAATTCCACCCCTCACCCAAACAGGACCTTATGTGATGTCACAACCGGTTTTGCGACCTCCTAGTTAAGCGGATCATTTAGTCGAATTATGCCGACTTGGATGCCTCGACATGGCTGGGTAATTATGAAATTGGTAAAATGTTGCAATTTTAGAATGCTTTATTGATTTTGGAGGTGTATTTCTTATGTGAATTACTGATGATGGTTTTTCTTGTCGAGTGTCTGGTGGATGCAGGTCGGAGGACAGAGGTGTGGTTGAGGAGAGAGGTCTAGCTCCCCGCCTAGTGTCAGATTCGGATGCCATAGAGCCCGCACACACCACCAAATGATTACTTAATCATGTTGCTATGAGTGCTTTTTGAATGAAAAATATATATCTGCAAATATTGTTTTATATCTCTTAAATGGAAAATGTGATTTGAATAGGCTAGGATATAATGGTTAGGAATTAGAATTAACCAAAATTATGATTACGAAAGTGTACTTTCAAATTTTAATCTATTCCTTTTACATTTGTCTTGGAAGTAAATCAAGAAACAGTTATTTAGCCTCAACAATATTATGCATTCTATCGGGGGACACTCACGGGAGAGAAGGGAATATATTACCAGATCTTTAAGGAAAGTGAGGGGAGGAAAAACAAAAGAAAACAAGAACAAGAAAATTAGTGTAGTTCTAGATCTTTAATTTTGGAAATGCATGCACAGCCTGCGTAGGGGAAGTTGAATAAAAGACAGATAAAGCTGGAGAAAGAATAAAAGTATCGTCAAGGGAATTTTAACTTTGTATTCAGGTAGGAATCTATCCATTTCTTTTACCAGAATGTAAGAATGAAAGGATTGTAAATGGATTTGTAATCTTCTTCTTTACCATTCTGGCATGTTTTCTGTGTGACTCTTTTTTTTGACAGTAAATCATGTGTACTCTTTTTTTTTTTACCATAGACCGCCATTAATAGTACCATGCGAAATAAACCTGGTATGGCTAATAGTACATCGATTCCTAATATTAAATATTACAACGCAGTTCTTAATGAGTAGATTTTGCTCAAACTGAACAATGTGATCCGTTTTTAATTATTGCACATCAAGAAATCTAATATTGGTTTTGCTGCTATTATCATTTTATAGTTTTATGTCAATTTTTTTATTTCCTTTAGTTGGAAGACTTTCTTTTTAAGGTTGTTTGATGTTTTGATATAAATGGTGAGTGATTGTGTATCATCATACTTTCCACTTATACTTTCCTTCATAATTTTTTTTTGATACCTGTCTTTTCGTGTATTCTCCCCATTTATTTTCACCTGTTCACCTCAGCTACGTATTGTCACTGGCCTTCATCCCATCAGTCTTTGGAGTGTCCGCGTGGGTCTGGGTATCACCAGCTGAATGTGTAAACTCTTTTGCTGACGCGCGAGCTGTGACTTTAGCATGAGGTTGGGAAGATTCCAGTATTGTTTATGGGTGTCGTTCTATTTTTATTTACATTAGTTAGATCATTCTTTTCCTTCGAACACAATGGGAAGCTGCTCGAGTCACTGCAAATGTGCCCTGCATCTTCGTGCACACCCTGCGCAATAGACCAGATTGCTGCTTAGTTTATTTTGTCAAATGCAGCTCTGCGGACATTCAGCCTCCACACCCACTTCATCCTCTTTTTGCTGTCATTTTCAATGTTCTATTTTGCGCATGGCTTCTCAACCATCTTCATTCTCAGCGGTCCTGATCACTGTAGTCTTCTACCGTAGCAGAATAAACAATTTGACTCTAATATTGTACATA
Organism: Thuja plicata; assembly: GCA_018584345.1. NCBI lineage: Eukaryota > Viridiplantae > Streptophyta > Pinopsida > Cupressales > Cupressaceae > Thuja > Thuja plicata. The sequence continues at coordinate 1,132,415 of MU227273.1, forward strand.
CTTTAGACAATATCTCTTGCGAAAATCTCTAACAAGCTACAAACTACAGAAGATATGGGGAAGCCCAAGAATAAATATCTATCAGACAGACAATTTCTCCATTCAGATATAGAATTTTCCCTAGTCTTATTAAGTTTGCCTAAACAAAAAAAAAATGTATTTCATTCCACTTGAGGATGTGCCCCTGTTTTGGGCATTTATAACTAAAACGTTTTGGAATCACAATATTAAGTCTTAATGAATGCTATCTTTAGTCGAGTTTTATTTGTACTCATAAAGTTCATTTTACAGTAGTACTGTTTATTGTTATATGCGGTCCATTTAAGAGAAGATTACTCAATTTGGTCTTGAATGCGATTTTATGACTTCACTGTCTGATTTTTCTTTTCTATATTTTAAAACTGGAAAACCATACAGTAAAACTGAGCCAACTGGTTGAAACATTTCAGCAGTAATAGTGTTTTATAGAACTAAATGAAAATCTTGCTATGATTGATGTTTTTCTTGAATTAGTTTTCTGTTGTGTTGTTATTTTTCTGATTTATGTGAAATCGGGAATGTATCAACTAGAATGGAAGTTGTGCCGAATGTAGAGATCAAGGGAGGGTAAAAGTTTGTTTTGCCTACCAGTTCAAATCTGGAATAAAATACTTTGGCCAAAGTAGAAAATTGCATAAGTTCTTATTGATTATGCTTGGTTAATTTCACCTAGCCTTGCTACATCCGTTGTATAGAACCTAATGTAGGCATATGTGCTTGTAGGTTAAGTTACACGGTTGCACTATGACCATCCAAATCTGCCAGTAGCGGGAAGCTAGGCCTCTCATTGTAGGGACGGGGCATTCTTCGTGTCAGGAAGAACCCCGGGGAAGCTCATCACTTCCGGAGCTGACCACTCCACAGTTGGGCGGTAAAAGTGCCTGGACCCCACCTCTGTTCTCGAGGAAGCGTAAGGGACTCAGTCCGAGACTCAGAAGACAGAAACTAATGAGTTGATACTTCCAGTGTTAATTTCTTCTCTTCTTTCTCTATTTCCATGTTGTACTTTATCTAGTGATTGACAAGCTGGTCGACACTTCTGGATGTAATAATTTTGTTGTATCAATGTAATTTGTATATTTGATTCCTATATCCGACAAGTTGGTCAGCATGAAATTGTATGTATTATATCTTGTGATTCATTTTACTTCGACAAGATGGTCGTTTGTATGGACTTCATTGGTGTAAATTTTGGAATTTATTGACTGGGATGTCAACTTGGTATTTCGACTTTATCAAATTTCAACTTATTATTTTAAAAGCTTATGTGGCATACTTTGTGAGTTTTTCAGTCTTTACATATGGTATCAGAGCGGAGTTCTACTATGCGGCCTTATGGGTCTTATGCTAATGCTATGCATTGTGCGACGATGCAGGATTTTGACTTGTCATCATGATGACTAGAAATGCTAGTAAGGGAGGATCCAGTAATGATACTGGGGAATCTAGTGAATGTCTTGACCAGATACTTGCCTTGTTGACTCAGCAAGGAACACTTTTGCAGCAGCAAAAGGATAGAATGGATCACCTGGAGAGTAGTATTAAAGGAAAGGGTCCTGCAGATTCTAGTGAGGAAGCAAGACAGACACATGAGGAGGATTTGAGGGCAGAAGCCCAAAGGAAACAGGAAGAGGATAGGAGAATAGAAGTGCAGCGTAAAGCTGAGGCTGATGCAGCAGCCACTATTCAGACTACGACTAGAGAGCAGATCTCAGCAGAGCTGAGCAAGGACCTCAAAAAGGTCACTCCTCCCACTTTCAATGGGAAAGCCTTAGGAGATGAGGCTGAGGCTTGGATAGCTATGATGGAAAGGTATTTTCAGGTTCAGAATTTTACAGTACAGACACGAGCCATGTGGGCAACTTTCCAATTAAGAGGGGAAGCTATGACTTGGTGGGAAAATGTAATGTCAGAGAAGAAGCTTGAACCTGGACAGGTCACTTGGGAAGAATTTCTACAGCTGTTCAGAACTCGTTGGTTACCAAAGCTTTATTTTGACAAAAAGATTTTAGAATTTCAACATTTAATACAGGGAGTTATGACATTTACAGCCTATTATGAGAGATTCTGTCATCTCGTGAAATATGTTCCACAGTACCAGAATGATGAGGAATTCCATACTCAAAAATTCATTATGGGGCTACGACCAGAAATTGCTTTAGAGGTACTTATGCATGAGCCTAAACAGATGGAGCCAACACTTAGAAAGGCTCTAAGACAGGAAGAAAAATTGAAGAGCTTGTCAGCGGTTAGAGTGCCTCAAAAATTTGAGAAATCAGGAGGTTTTAAAAGGAAACAGGATAACCATCAGAAGGAAAATGATAGACACCAGATCAGGAACATGAAGACTCGAGGCCAGGGAAATTTTGGAAACAAGAACAACAACAGGAATAACCAGAACAACAATTATAGGAATGAGAACAGGAACAGTAGGTTTGAGGGACGACAAGGACCATGGGGTGGTTTCTATGTTTGTGGCGGAGACCACTTTGCCAGTCACTGTTCCCAAAGGTCAGGTCAGAGAGGGGGTAAAGCCTCTCAAGCTCAGCATCACATCCACGCTGCAGTGGATAACAGGCAGGCAGAATTTCAGGCTTCTCCTATTCAGCTGATAGGTAAACTTTTTCGTCATAATGTATCTATACTTGTGGACACTGGTGCAACTAAATGTTTTATAGATTGTAGAGTAGCTTCCAGATTACCCATTAGAGCTGGTTATATGGCTAACCCATGGATTGTAGAATATGGAAACCGGGCAGAGCGAAGGGTAGAACAGTGTTTGGTTTGCAGCGAATTGGAACTACCCAGCTTCATAACTCAAGTGAATCTATATGTAGCACCTCTTGGCTCGTATGACATAATCCTGGGGATTAATTGGCTAACTGAACATAAAGCCATAGTAAATTGCCAGGACAAGTCCTTTAGATGTTTGGATGATTCAGGAAAGCCTGTAGAGATCAGAGGTGTTAAAAGGCCTCTTGAACTCAGACAGATTTCAGCTATGCAACTGAAGAGAGCCAAATGGAAGGGGTGTAAACTGTATGTTGTCCACGTGAAGGATTTGGAGGAAACACCTCCTAACTTAGATGATTATCCAATCCTTCAGGAGTTCCGAGATGTGTTCCCAAAAGACTTACCAGAACTTCCACCTAAAAGGGAGTTTGATTTCTCTATTGATCTAAAACCTGGGACCGAACCACAGTCTAAAGCTCCTTACAGGATGACTACTATAGAGATGTATGAACTAAAGGTCCAGATTCAGGATCTCCTTGATAAAGGATTTATTCATCCTAGCGTTTCACCTTGGGGTGCACCGGTGTTTTTTGTTAAAAAGAAGGATGGTACTTTGCGGTTATGCATCGATTATAGGATGTTAAACAAAGTAACCATCAAGAACAGATACCCTCTACCATGAATAGATGAACTATTTGATTAGATGAAAGGAGCAGCGGTGTTCTCAAAGATTGATCTATGATCTGGGTACCATCAACTCAGAATCAAAGATGAGGACATCCATAAAACAAATTTTAGAAAAAGATATGGGCACTACGAGTTTGTAGTTTTTCCTTTTGGGCTGACAAATACCCCAGCAGCTTTCATGAACCTGATGAACAGTGTGTTTAGAGATTGTCTGGATAAGTTCGTGGAGATTTTCATTGATGACATCCTAATATACTCCAAAACTATTGAGGAGCATGAGGAGCATTTGCGAATAGTTTTGCAGCGACTTAGGGAATGGAAGCTTTATGGAAAACTATCCAAATGTTCATTCTACCAAAAGAGAATCCATTACTTAGGTCATATCATAATTGGAGACGGGATTACGGTTGATCCAGCCAAGATCAAAGCAATACTTGAGTGGCTTGCTCCCGCTAATGTTCATGAAGTACGGAGTTTTATGGGGTTGGCCGGTTATTATCGAAAGTTTGTGGAAGGATTTTCTAGGATAGCAGCACCTATTACATCCCTCCAGAGAAAAGGGAAATGGTTTGAGTGGA
>MU227273.1:1141398-1155864 GCA_018584345.1 Thuja plicata
TACTTCCAGTGTTAATTTCTTCTCTTCTTTCTCTATTTCCATGTTGTACTTTATCTAGTGATTGACAAGCTGGTCGACACTTCTGGATGTAATAATTTTGTTGTATCAATGTAATTTGTATATTTGAATCCTATATCCGACAAGTTGGTCGGCATGAAAGTGTATGTATTATATCTTGTGATTCATTTTACTTCGACAAGATGGTTGTTTGTATGGACTTCATTGGTGTAAATTTTGGAATTTATTGACTGGGATGTCGACTTGGTCTTTCGACTTTATCGACTTTCGACTTATTATGTTAAAAGCTTATGTGGCATACTTTGTGAGTTTTTCAGTCTTTACATATCAGTTGACCAACTTGTGACTAACGATTAACCATTTCCCTGCTTTGTTGATCACTATTATTAAGTAATCTTAATCCTCTAAATTGATGCTGACTAGATATGGTTTGCACTTCCAATCTCCCACATAGACTAATCATTATTAATTAGTCTCTGTACTCCATTCTAATCATATTGGGCATAGTTATTAAGATTGGCACTTACCTTAAGCTAGAAAAAGAGCATTGCATTGAAGTCTATTAGTGAGGAATACTGTAGATTTCTAGATGCCCTAATCGTGACGGTTTAATGGAGTAGCACTACACCTTCAAACTGCCCGAGGATAAACCAATTAAGTGATCTAGGATTTCTTACATCCTTAAATGAAAATAAAATACAGAAAATTAGTAATATTTGAATTGTATCATTTTCACCGTTCATGTAAGAATCAATGTTATTTTTCAAAGTTCATAAGATTTCATATAAGTTCCTAAATGACCCTATTAAAACACCTTGGTATCTACGAGGTTGTCAAAGAAGACAAAACTTAAAGTTTGACCGAAGTATTCTCAATTGGGAATCAAAACTAGCTTAGAATTTTTTAATTTTTTTTCTTTCTTTCAAGGTGTATAATTCCTATTAAAGTTCAAATTTTGAATTCCATTCATTTGAAGCTTTACTAATTATTTTACATGCAAATATCTATTTATAACTGAATATTTTTAAATAAAAAAATTAAACTTTATAAAGTAACAATAGACTCTAAATGTTGAGATTCATACCATTTGGACTCATTGCACTGCTTCTCATTATGTGTAAAATTGTATTGAAAACCTAAATTTTGATAGATGTTAGATATTAATATTCACATGTATTTTAAGCTCATTAGTCTTTCTTAATCAACGATGTCAACCAAATGTGTCAATTAAGAGTACCCATGTTTCTATATTTGAATAATATTGTTCATCCATTGAATAATATTTTGGATTGCAATATATAGGGATATACTTGTTAGCCAGCATCTATGCAACCATCAGAAACTTAACTTTTACAAAGGAGAGTTAAAAAAAAGCTAAAAAAAAACTAAGTCCCTCCTAGATAACATTAGAAATTCTGAGACGTTGCCTACTTATTAGGTCTCATCTCTTTAATGAAATAGATTTTGTTGGCATTTGTTGACAATAAATTCTAGATTCCCAACCAACTTTGCTATCTAGGACTCTTCCCTCAAGGGTTATGGAAACTCAAAATGCATCTGAAAGACATGAATTCAATACACTGCAACTTAAATGGTAAGAATATATAGAAATTCCTCGAGAGGTGAATCGCAATAATAATGATAGCAATTTCAATTAACCTGAGATCTTGAACACATACAATCTTCCTGTCATTCTGAACAAAACAACCAGAACTATGGTTTACAATAAATATTAACAAAATTAGAGTAAACACAAATCTTTATTGTGGCCCATTACCAAGGGGATTACGATTATTCTTAATTCCAAAGGAAATCAAACTACACACAGTGAAAAAGACTCAGAGACTACCAAACTCCTCACAACATATTACGCTACACATTAGCATCAACATATCCCTCTTTCTTCTTTGTTTAGTGGCTTTCCTCCACACACACACACACTTCCCCTTCCGTTGCTGCAAAAAAAGGCCTTTTGAGATAATAGAGGGGCGTCTATCTTTATTCCCATGCTATCATTTCCTATTTTCTTTTTTTTTTCCCTCTCTAATCCCCCCAAATTGTGCCTCTGTATTCTCATTAAAACCAAAGCTTCATTTTCTCATAGATCCTTACTGGAGGCTAAAACTGAATTGCCAAACTCATTACATAACTGCCAATGGTTGGCACCTCTTAACACAAAATATAAATATTTCTAACAAAATCAGAAGCAAACCTATTCAACGAAGATTAATAAACTAAAATTGACTACAAGGCTCGATTCCCCCGCATCAGACTGTCATGGAGCACCAAAATCATGAGCTCCTTCTCATGAGTGTATCTACCAAAAACCCCAATTTGGCAATCTCAGATTTAGAGTACCAAGAGGCATCCAAAAATTATGTATCATCAATAAGTGACTCCTCTTGAATATCAATACTGACACTAGTAGCTGAAATTCCTTGTAACGAGAGGCTTCTCATGCTCCATGCTTCCATTCGTCAGCTTTATTCATTTAACCATTCTTCTCAGAAACTGAAACTATAGGATAACAAAAAGGCTTAGACTCTCCCTTGTCAACTTTTTCTTTAGCCACTCTTCTACTAACTTATAAACTCCTTTTGCTACTCAAATGAAAAGCCATATGCATCCTTGTCAGGAAGGCTATCCATCTCTTCATCCTGCAAGACATCATGTAAAAACTTCTTCCCTCTCACCAAAATTATCTTGTTATTATTGCTACTACTACTCATGTCCCCTTCTTGCTCCTGCATAGGTAACAAGGAATGATCTCTTCATCCTTCTCAAAAGCGTAGGTATTATCTCTTCAATTGTGTAATGCCTTCCTGTCAAATTGCCAAGGTCTTCTAAGTAACACATGGCATACATATATATGCATTACATCACATAACAAACTATCTTTATAGCTACCAATTTAAAATTCAAAAAGAGCCTGTTCATCAACCAATAATTGGTGCCTTATTTGTAACCAAGAAACTCTGTATGGTGTAGGATGTTTAGTCTTGTTGAGGCCTAACTTGTCTACCATCTCTATTTCTACAATATTATCTATACTACCACTATCAATAATTAATTTGTAACACTTACCTTGTGCCTTACATTTGGTTCTAAACAAAACTCTTCTCTAAACTGGTTCTTAACTTCTTATCGGTGGTTTAAACAATACCCTTTTGAACAAAAAGACTCTCTCGAATCGAATCAGGTTCCTCAATGTACTGGGGAAATTATCATACACTTTCTTGATCCCCTTGCACAATGTGATTGCTCCTTATAGATCTTGTGTGTTCTTCCTGTAAGAACTTAGGATGTTCCCAACTCTTATGATCAACATACTGGTTGCACTTAAAATATTTACTAGGGAAACCTATTCTATTACTACTTCCACATCCTCTACCTAATATCTCTTTCTCTTTTATTGTTTGGCTTGTTTCTTTACTCCATGTGTTTGATTTATTCTTCTTCAATTTTCTTTCCCTTGTTGTTCCTTGTGTCCCCTCTTGGTTGTAAATCTTCCCCAAATTTTGGATTTTTTAAAATTGTCTTCTCGCTAATTTATCCTTAGCCTTCAATGCATATTGTTATGCTTCCTCCATCATAGTAATCCGAATCATTCTCATCTTGACCTAGATGTTAAATCGTAAGCCATTTACTTACCTTGCCACCTTTTCTTTATCAATTTCCTGCTTTCCTAAATAAATGACCAACTTGTAGAATTCCTTTGTGTATTCCTTTACACTCAGATCCTTTTGTTTTATTATTTTCAACTTATTGAATAATTTATTTTATAATCACCTAGAATATATTTTCTTTTCAATTTAAGCAAAATTTGACTCCACCTTGTTATTCTAGGTCTCCACTCGCTATCTGATCCCTTTGCAATTCTTTACACCATAATGCAACATGTGCTTTCAAATTTTTTTGGGCTATCTTGACTCTTTATAGATCTCGGATATCATCCATCTTGGGTAAGTGCACCAAGACAGTGAACAAAAAAGGGGGTATAAGTGGCCACTTTTTTTTTTTTTTTAATCAAGAAAACCTGAACTTCAAAGAGAAATTTGAGGGTTATGAACTCAAAAATAGGAGTTGTGCAAAGAATAATAATTGTAGTACTCTGAATCTAGTTTCTAAAATCTAAAGTTTTAAAAAAATGGATAAGATTAAGAGGGTCAAACTCGCCACGCACAAAAAAATGTTCCTGATTTTTTCAAAAAACCATAACATAGTTGTTTCCGTGCGCTTCACAAAAGAAATAGTTAGATTTAGTATTTTCAAAAAATCTTTGGTTAGATGATAGGTTAGAGTGAGATCTATAAGTTGTGTATTTTTTTTTAATTATCCATTGATTATTTTTTTTTATGATTTTTGTGAAGTGACTGCATCCTGAAATGGTACTTGTTCGTGCGCTGGGCATAACTTGTATCAAAATAATTGAAAATGCAATTTTTTTTCAAAGTGTATATAATCTAGTGTAGAATAGTAATATGTAATTTTTTTAAAAAATTTGGTGAAGTAGATAAAAATTTATTAAAAAATAGTAGACATATGTCTTTGACGGATGTCAAGACACTAGTAAGGAAAATTAAAATTTACTATGCTAATGTTGTCCAAAAATAGAAAACATTATATGGTGAGAAAGCTGAGAAGATGTGTGAGATTATGGTGGTAATTTTAGAGATACCCACTTGATCATTTGTAAACCTGATGATGACGAAGTCGAGAAATCATCTTGAAAAATGAAAAAATGTGTAAAGGGACAAAAATTGAGGAAAAAGGGTTCGCAAGCCTTAGGGTCGCTTACCAACCCACTTACCAAGAAAAAACACATGCGATTTTCTATGTGCCAAATAAACGGCACAGGTTTTGTAAAACAAAAAGTAAAATTTCAAATTCAACTTAACTCGGGTGGGTTATATTGAATTAAAAGCATCATTTAGAGTTTTACATAACTTGTCCGAGTTATGAAGACATAAAAATATATGCTTGTAAATTCAGCATACACTGCACATATGTATATACTTACATATATAATATGTGTCTATGTATGAATATATGCATAGCTATAGTTCTATATACATATATTTATATAGATTTATGTATAAATGACTCTCTCTCTCTCTCTCTCTCTCTCTCTCTCTCTCTCTCTGGTTCCTAGTTTTACATAACCCATATGGGTTATGTAGAACTAAGGCAAAAAAATTAGTTCTACACAACCTGTACAGGTTATGAGGAAATCTGAATATTTTACCGCCAACGGCCTAAAAACCAGCATTATAACTTGTTTCAAGGTACCATTGTTGTTTCACTTGTATTGCTGCGACAATAATGACTAGGTTTTTATTTTTAATGATTGATTTGTCTTGTTTTTTTATTTGTTCTTGAAGTTATTTTATCATTGTTACTTTATATTATAGCATAATGATGCTCATTTTTTGTTTTCTTGCTATTTGATTGTGGATGTTCATCATGATATTATGTGTAGGATAATAAATCTCAACAATGGGAAAGAAAAAGAGAGGAATGAATGAACAATAAAAGGCAAAAAAGGAAAGACAAAGAGAGAGTTTTAGGAGATTAAGTGAAGGTATGCCATCTAATGCACCTAAATAAAATGATGAACATACAAAAATTCAAATTGATATGATGAATGCACGATATCAAATTGATCAACATGCACCAATTTAAATGCATGTGATGAATGGACCTAATGAATGCAATGAACATACACCATTTGAAATTGATGTGATGAATAAATCTAATTAAATTGAAGAAGATAGACCAATTTAATTTGACGTGATTAATCATGTAATTCACATAATGAAAACATAGAGCATGCACCAATATTAACACCTGCTAGAATAATTTGAAGAAAACCATTTAAGTTTGTAATTGACATTGATGAAAATATTTTGAAAGATATGGAGAAGAAAATTTCTGAAAGAACATGTAGAAGATCAAGTCATTAAGGATAAGTAGAACAACATTACACAATGCCTTAGAGAGATGAGAGAAAATTGAGGATCCAAACAAGAAAGCAATCCAAAAGGAGTTAACAAGAGAGTTTCAACTCTGTTGTGCACTTAGTAAAAACAAGTTAATAAGACAAGCATACCTCTTCCCTTTGCTTTGCTAGGAATTCTAAGGAAGTGGAATGGTAGAGAATCAGTGGGAATTTTTGAAGGGGGTTGTAATAGATAACATACATTTAATACAAGTTATAACCCAAAGTTGTTGAAAAAATCTAAAATAATAAAAATGAGTATACTTATATCTAAACATATATATTTAACATATGTAGTTCAACAAATGCACACTGGAGCCTCAGATAGTTCTCCTATACTCTTTGGAGGCATCGTTTAATCTGAGGAAGCTATTATCGTTTCCTATATGAAAAATGATAATATATGTTTAACTTCATGGAAGGATTTAGAGATTTTGAACAAGCAAGAATGCAATCCAAAGTGAATATGAAGATGTTACCTCTTCCCTCTCCTGAACCTCATCAAAATCAGGTGCATTCATTAATTATGTAAACCCCATTTGTTTGTATATATGGAACAAATAAATTAGGTGCATTTATCAATATCTACATATATAGTTTTAATCATAATACATTTCAACAAATGAATTTAAATTGTACTAAATTACCTTCTGTTGTTTGGGTGTCTGGGAGGATTTCCTTTTCTACCTCGGAGTGTGGGAGGATGACTTTCTAACATGAAATGTCCTCAAGGAAGGTGGGATAGAATAACAGAAACAAAATTAACATAAGGGAAAAGAATATGTATAATATTAAATCAACGTAAAAAATATCTAAATCTAAATGGTGCGACAAATCTATCTAGGCCAATGTCAATGGATGAAATTGTGATACCATTAAGTTGGGACATCTTAGCTCCATATAAGCCCTATAAAACACAAAGTAATGGTACATATATATTAAAAAAAAATATTTTGAAACCAACATATAATTTATATTTTTAACAAATTTAGAAATTTTTACCTCGGGTGGTGAAACTACTTGTGACTATGGAGTCGAATAAAAAGTATATGGGGTACTCAGGTACCACCTGCTGCTCCCTACAATGCATATTATTTATATGTCACTTTAAATTATTCTTAAAAATAATTATTTACTTTAATAAGATTTAGGTGATTAATTGATAACATGTCATAAATATAAATAAAGACACTTGTGTCTACTCCGAGATAACAAGATACTCATAAGGTCCTTGGTGAGGGCCATATCCTCTAGAAAGGAATCATGAAATCTACTCGTGCAATGTGTACATGAATGGGATGTCAAACCATCCGCATTCGCGTGAGTGTCTACACCAGAACTTACACTTTGGCAGGTGGCACACATATGCTCAATGGGCTAGCCCCTGCCAAATGATGCATCTACTGATGATGGAGGTGTTGCAAGTGCTGGTCTATCCTCTGCTTGAACTAATTGTGTTACATGCTCAACAATTACATCATTCAATGATGCAACTGCCTGAAGATTTTTTAACTCCATAGACTCCTTTAGGGCTATTGGGATAGTGACATGAACTATGGGTTTAGGAGCTACATTCCTCCTATGCTATGGGTGTACCACCCTACAAGCCCAAACTCTATCCTATGCAGAGGCTCTCCCTCTACCTTGGAGCTGCCATATGTCAAAGTAATTCGGCTTTATGTTGAGGATAAAATCACAATAAATATTTCTCAAAAAATATTGTGGCACCTCCCAATTGTTACAAGGTGGTTGGTCAAAGACCATATACCACCTATCCCAAAAATCTTCTTTCATCCTAGTGTGAGCACACCAATGTATAGGAAACTGATTCATAGTAGTAAGTAGGTTGCTACTAGTGCTAGGATTGGTGAAAAGAGCACATATGTCATCTTTAAGTATGCCCTTTCTTTTTAGCTCATCATATGACAACCCATCCACATAAAATGCATGAAATCTATCCCTCCATGAACCCCATTTTGTGACCTCTGTAGATACCTCATTCACACTATTGGCCATTATTTCTAGGGTTTTCACGAGGGATGAGCGGTGTTCTTGATTAGAGGACCTCAACCTATTAACTACTGTAGAAACTTGGGCAGTGTTTTGTGTTAGGCGATTGATAAGATCATTTTGTGTGGCCTGTACATGATCTACTAGAGGACGCAGAGGGTTTAGGGGTGGTAGTGGTTGTTCAGGAGCAATATTTTGAGGATTTTGTGTAGGTGGATCAAAGCCTTGAGGGTTTTCTTGTTTCTCATGTTCATTTTTTTAATAGGGTTTGCTTCTCTTGGTTGTGCACGAAGAGGTCTTTGTTGTTTCTTTCATTTTTGGGGATTGTTTATAGAATTTGACATCAAATTAATAAAAAAAGTTAAATCAATTAAAAAAACCTACTTCAATAAAAATGCAAACAAAAATAATCAAAATAATGAAGTCTTACCTGTTTGACGTGGTGACATTGTTGGAAAGTGCTCTAAACATCGATAAAATGCAATTGCAAGAAGAATGCACATGGGTTATTGAATTGTTTTTCTTCCTCCAAGCCATTGTTTCAAAATTTGTGTGATTCAAAATGGCCCAAATATGCAACCATTGAAAATATGTAATATTTCTCATAACACGTACGGGTTATGAGAAAATTTTTGATCCTCAAAACCCGCACTAGTAAATTTTACCCTATTTTTTGATGATGAATAGTCGAATATTCGACACCCATTGGTCGCACATATGACTATAACTATTGTCAAACTTTTTTCGTTGCTTATTCGACAGGAAAACAAGTAGTTGACATATCAACCTACTTAGTGGTTGAATTATCAACCGAATCTTCGCTGAAAAAATTGCCTGAAGTTGGAAGAATTGCAGATCAAACCTTTTATCTAAGCGGTCAACTTGCTGAAAATTTGACCACCTTTGGTCACAATTAATGTCAAGCATATAGCAGTCTCGTCGAAACATCAAACACAGGGTGTCGCTTTGTCAACCGATGTTGGCCGGAGTCAACTTCAAACACATAGCAGTCACGTCGAAACATCATAAACAATGTCTCATTTTCTCGACCAACGTTCGTCGCCATTGACGTTGAACACATGGAATTCTCGTTGAAACTATTGATATTAGAATGTCAAAAAAGAGACCAATACAAATTTTTGTTTAAAAAAAATATATATATTATTGATGGGTTTAGTATAGTCAAAGATATGATTAGTTTAGTATCAGTATAGGATCAGATAACTAATAGAGATAAGATAAGGTTCCTCTTGTTCCTCCTATAGTAAGAGCTTTCTTTTATGAAATTTTCACTAATCTAATAGGGAAAAGTATCTGCGATTTATTTTGTTAAAGTTCAGAAAATTCTCTAACGCTTAGGTAGTTGTGTTAATTTATGCATGCATAAGTTGTTTTTCCTTCTATAGTTATATAGGAATAGAGATAGAGTGATAGAGTAATAGAGTTCTGTGTGTTTTTAAGCTTAGCATAAGTATATCTTATTCATGCCAAGTACTATCTTGATTAGAGAACTGGTTCCAAGTAAGGAGTAAGCTAATCATGATATAATATGATAGTACGTATCCTCTCATTAGGAAACTCCTAAAAAATAGGAATCTTATACTAGACTTAGACTTTGTACTCTCTATATTCTTTTTATCACTGATCAACCCAAGGAACCCATTCAAACCCCGAACCTCTTTTAGAAGACACTCATTATCCTAACTAAGCCTACTCACTAGACTCACGAACAACCCAACAAACTTACTAGAACTAACACTAACTAATTTGACTAACACTAACTAATGAATATTACTCATGAATTGACAAACTTATAGCATCGTCTATTATTTCTTGACCTAATCGTAGGGGAAAGGCCACCCGCTTCTCTCTCTTCATTAAGCTTGTTAGTTCTTTATTAAGCTCATTACTTCAATATTTATTATCAACATACTTGGTTCAGAATCATATAGCAATTGGTTCATTAGAATGCATGGAATCACATACATAATTTATAGGAGCATGCATCACCATTATTATGCAAAGAGTGCATCATGCTTTTGTCTCCATCAAACATAGAGGAATTCTATACATGTTCACTTCACACTTATCTCACAATAAAACCGTGTTCACTTCACACTGATATATCACTCAATTCTATACATCCTATATTCGACATTACATACATCAAATAGACCATTTCATCCAGTATCAAATACACCATTTCACCAAGAAGCATGCATCACTAAAATCATTCTTCATAGAAAGAGCAGGAATCAGACATCACAGAAACAACAATGGTCCCACCATTACATAAATTACATTATCCAAGAAATGGTGTAATTAATTTGTTGAGTGATTCTATTTATCTTAGTATGTTACTGAACTTTGCAGTAAGTGGTGAACTTGAGCTTAATGGCTAGCTTGGCAGATCCAAAATTGATCAAACCTCGGGGAACTCTTACATTTGAAGATGGAGATGTAACTCTACTTGCTACTCAAGTGAGTCTCTGTTCATAGGCCTATGAAATCAACAAGCATGTAAATAATACTTTAAAAAACAAGTTTCTTTAATTTTCTTTTGTCTACAGGTGAGAGTCAAGAGAGATCACCCAAATAGAGCAAAGTTTGAACTTGATCAGGGACTGGATCCAACATTGGACCTGGCATTGGTTGGAGCAGATTGGCAACTCAAGGTGCAAGGTCGTGCAAGTAATTGGCAAGACAACTTGGTTGTGACTGCACCACATTTTGGAGACCATGACGTGCTTACACAAGATGAGGTGTGTATTCTTTCATGGGATGCAGAGGGAAGTGCATAAGCTAGTGGAAATATTCTTTGCATACATGTTTTGCATAGATTTTTTTTTTTATCTATGTCATGTTGAATTCATGTTTCTTGAGTTCTCTACTGCAGGGTGAAGTTTGAAAGGTTCTTAACTTATTGGCTCTTAACTTAGCGTATTTAAAAGAAGATGCTCAAATTATGATTTTCAACATAATCAAATAACAGGTTGCATGCCATGAAATAAATTTTATTATTCCCTACTAATTGATACACTATTAGTTGAATTGTAGATGTACACATGTTTGAGTTATTTGTTCAACCCCACAAGCCAATGAATGACCTACAAGCAAAAAACTTGTCACAGATGAATATCAAGAAAGATAGAATCTCTCAACAACTTAATTAGACTGTACTGTATATCTCAGTATGTTATGTGGACTGTTACTGTAAGAATCTCTTCACAGGATTCTAGAATTTGGAAGAAAGAAAATATAACATGAAGAAAATTGAATTCCATTCACTTTGGTTGATTGTTAATGAGCTCACACATTTATGACCAGATCTTTAATGTGATTTGGGGTGGATCCCTGAAATGAAAATCTTACCCCTTTGGTTTTATAGTTTAGTTTCTAGTAATTTTGTATTAATAATAGTATTTTGCAGTTGTGATTAGAGGGTGTATGTAATATATGGTGTGTTCTCAATGTGACATATGGGTCCTAGATTGATTACCAGCTCTTCTAAAGCCTTATATTGGAGTAAGGTAGAAGAGAACTCATTAAAATTATCTGCAGGGTATTTCAAAATATTTTGTATAAAGCAAATATAATATGAAGAAAGTAGAATTCCTTTCACTTGGGTTTATTTTTTAGGTTTTAATGAGCTCACAGGTTTATGACCAGATCCTTATTGTGATTTGGGGTGGATCCTTTGAAGTGTAACTTTTGGAGAAGGAAATGTAAATCTTATCCCTTAGGTTTTATAGTTTAGGTTCTAATAAGTTTGTAGTAATAATAATATTTTACAGTTGTGATTAGAGGTTGTATGTAATTTATAGTGTGCTTTGGATGTGACATGTGGGCCCTAGATTTATTACCAGAACTTTTATAACATTAGATTGGATTAAGGTAGAAGAGAATTCATTCAAACTATCTGTAGGGTATTTCAAAATATTCAAGTAAATTTTTGTATGCAGGCCTCTGATTATAGGTGTATTATGCATACAGAGGAATAAGATGGGGAAAGTCCTGCACTAAAAACTACCAAACCCAAAGTGGGGGCATCCCAAAGACAATGAGATGGGGAAAGTCCCCCTATTGTCCTGCACCCACCTACAAGGTCCCCAGATGTTATTGAGGACATTCCCCTCTTCACTGATTCACTAATGTTCTGTGTGCCATTGCAAACGAAAACAAATTTATTGAAATTGCAATTGTGACCTATAAATTTTCTTTCCCAGGTTAGCAACTTTTTAGGGAATAGCACAATTGCTATCCTGACTACAATTGTTATTCAAGGAGATTTATCTAGGAATAACTCTATGGGTCAACAAGAAAGAGAAATCACATAGCTATTGAAGTTTTAGTGGTGTTGTAACCCTACAAATTGAATGTATAAACTTTGTCTCATCCACACATTTTACTTCTAGTCACTTAATATGAAAATAAAAAAAAAGCCTAGTGAATCAAAGTCCATTATTTATATCTATTACAAAACAGAAGAGAGAAGAAAATAGAGAACTTACAATTTTATCAAGCTAGTCAGGAAACCAAATTCTTTAGATATAGAACTGCTAACATAATTATCTGTGAGATCCATACAAAAGAAAACAACAATCAATATCTATAAAGGAAATCCATCACACCTATTTGATTAGTAAAGTGTGCAAAAAACCAGTGATAGAGTGTCGATATGCATAGAGGTCATAACAATAATAAATGTTTATAATAGTGCTTTTAATAATGCTCCAAACATTGAGAATGCAAGATACCTGTAACGATGAACTTCACTTCGACTTGCTAATTGGCTGTCACTATTAACTCTAAGCTTATCTTTAAAGTTTGAGCTTCACTTGGTTTCGAGAATAGTTTAATATTCTCTAATTAACAAGGCCAACCACGTGAAGGTGGAAGCTCATTTGGCCCCTCCCCCCCCACCCTAACATCACTCTAAATTCCCCATTAACATCTAATAACATTCATTCATCCATTTTTTAAATATAACATTCAATCCTTATAATCACATGATAACATTCATTAACACATAAAATTCATTAATACACAACATTCATGAATAATTCATTAACACATCATTCATCAACATTACTAGTACAAAATTACATCCATTAAGACAACATTATTTCATTAGCAAAAAATGTTAATTATAATAATTTCTTTTTGGGTTTCTTGATCTTCACACCCTTTTCAACTCAATTAAGGTCTCCATTTTTTTTAATGACGTAATTTCTAAGAGGAAGATCAATGTCCTCGTCATTCCCCCGCTCTACTGATTCTAATTCCAACGCATGTCTCCTCCTCATATTTTTAGGAGCACGAGACCGCTGTGCCAAAGGGGGGTCCGTTGCAATAACAACTACGTCATGAGTTAAATTCACGCCATTTTATATTAGTGAATTACAAGTATTTAATAAAGTAAAAGAACTATAACTCAAAAAATTAATTTAAAAGAACAAAACATAAATTTTCTTTGCCTGAATGTGCCACATGATCTACATGGTGATCAGTCTGAACATCCTCCGACACTCGTTCAGCATGATATTCTGTATCCTCTAAAATATACACAAAAAAGGTTAGACCAATTTCAATTTAAGATGTTAAATTGTATTAATAATTACATAATTAATTTTAAATATAAAATGAACACCTCCATCGACACTACGATGCACATCAGGGGCTTCATCATGTAGCGTAGGATTTTTGTTACGATTAAGAGGCTGCATTGCAATGTCATGCACATTATTATCAAATAGATTGTTGCTCAAGTATTCAATTTCTAATATATTTTTTGGCATATTTACCTATTCACATGATGCAGGAGACTCTTGGGTTGGGCTAGTGGAAGCTTGGCGTAGGCGTTCAGCCATGAATTTATAGCCTTCCTTGAAGGCAATTTTTTTGTGTTCTGTCGTGGCCTCTACATTAAATTCAGAGCCCTGCATTTTTTGATTAAACAAAATTATTTGCATTTTATAAATAATTTTTCTCTGCAATTCATTTACTGCTACTTACAATTTGTGCTTTAACTTTGGAATATCAATTACATCATCAGTAAAAAAACACAATATCAAAATATAAATTTCAAACAAAAACCATAAGATGGAATGACATTACCTTGATGATTTATTTTATTGTATGCCAACTTCCATAGGCGAGGTGTCATTCTCCTTGGCTTTGATGTAGTCTCTTCTTTCCCATTGAAAATATGTCTTTTCGGTAATTCGGTACTTATGATTTTTGTGGAGAAAGTGTCTATTCTCATCGAACACCTGCTTTCCTAAACTTTTTGAATGACGAGATTTCATCTTTAGACCACAAACTAGACATGCAAATTTTCCCTTTGTCTGAAGACCTACAAGATCGTGTATAATTGGATTAAATATGTTAACTTTGTGTTAGTGCTATAACATACCAAAATAGAGGTGTTAAGAAGAGAA
>MU227273.1:1160881-1205657 GCA_018584345.1 Thuja plicata
GTTCCTCACAATGTATTCCAAACTAATTTCGTACTAATTTATAATTCAAATATCTTACTACAAGCATCCTCTAATTTCTTAATATGTTGGTCTATATCCAATAAACCATTTCTCCACTTTCAATCATCGCTGGATTATATTTTCTTATTCATATTTCACTTTTATTTGTTTCTTAATATTTTACCATTATTACTTGTTTCTTATCCATATTGTTGATATTGAATCGATTTGTCTCGATAGTTTTTGTTGCATCATTTGGATCATGTTCTCCATGTCACTTTCTTGCAAAATATTTTGATACAGTATTAGATCATTTTTTTGATTGATGGAAAATATCTCTCCTAAATTTATCTTGTATATTTGTGATATCTATTAACTTCAATTTTATTCCTTAATTATTATCATTATTTATGTTGGTTACTTCCATATGGATAAATACTACTTTAGCTTTTTATGAGACCACTCAATGATAATTTTGGTGGAGTGATCAATTATTTTGATGCACTCTGAAATAAGATTAAATCAGGGAACTACCCTATCTACCAATTATCCTAATGCAGAGTGGTGGAAACTAAAGCTTAATAGGCCCAATCTACTACAAAACTGATTGAGAATGTCACTTTAAACTGTAAACAATGGTTTCAACTAATTCTGACAAATTCCTTAGTCTTCGAATACCTCCAAATTTAGGGAACTATCCTATCCACCAATTGCCTTCTAAGAAACTCTGTTATTCCCTATTGCAATTGATTAACATATATAGAATACTCTGATAACACTCCCCAATTATCTTTTATGTTTTGGTCTCAATCTTCTACAACCACCACTTCACAGTCCAAACAGTGAGTGACCGATTCTGTCTTGGCAACTTCAAACTAGTTCAACACAAACCCTAGGTGATCAAGCTAGATTCGAGTTTAATGGATTAGTTCAAAGTTGGGTGTTTGGAATAGTCACAAATGATTGGTAAATTTTCTATGGCCTTCTAATGTCTTGGCATGGTCAAATCCTTGACCTCTGTCCACCACCGACTGTAGGTTTTTGTTCCTTCTTTCTCCCACTGGCTAAACATGATAAACTTGATTAGCCTAGGGCATCAAACTTGAAGCAGTTCGGCAACCTCCACAGCTCTGAGTGTTGGATAAATTAAATCATATTTCCCTAATTTTATTTTCATCCAGCGGCATGGACAATCCAATGGTGAAAATACAAACTAGGTTGAAATAGATTAAATGAATTCGGGAGGACAGTGTACATCAATGGACTGGCAGTGGATGTTAATTCATCTGACAGTTCATGACAGACTAATATAATGAAACACATAAACTATTTAAATGAGTGACAAATACCGAGGATGCATCAAAAATAATTTCACCATAAAGATGTATAAATGAATTTGTAGGGTTAATAAGCTATCTATTCATCACAAGAATGACAGTGCCACAAATAGAACAAGAGAAGACAAAAGGAACATATTCCGAAATGTGAATCTTTTGTATTCCAAATAGTGCTTCCCCAAATAGTGCTTCCTCCTTCGCGCTTCGCCCTTGATCAAATTCATCGTGCTTCCCCAAATAGTGTATTCCAAATAGTGCTTCCCAAAATAGTGCTTCCTCCTTCGCGCTTTGCCCTTGATCAAATTCGCCGTGCGTGGAATAATGAAATGTGAAACCTTTTTTTTTAATTTATGCCCGTGTTGGTTAAAATTTTGACCAACATGGGTATGGATTAAAAAAAAATCAAAGCTTTCCTTCTATAATCCAACCAAACAAAACCTTTCTATTTGTTGGTCACATTGTTTGGTCAAAAAATAAGGTCAAATGTACTAGTGTCGCATGGGTTTTGAGAAACTTTTTGTTTATCAAAACCCGCACGGGTTTTGAGAAAAATTTTGTTTCTCAAAACCTACACAGGTTTTGAGAAACTTTTTATTTTTCTAAATGTTTCCTATTAGGCTTGGTGTTACCAAGCCAAGGACATTTTTGAATTTAAGGAACCTGATCTGGTTATAAAAATTTTATTTTTTTTCTTGCATGTGGCCACTTTTTTGACCAACAACTTGGTGCACTTACCCAACTCTCCTATCCAATAAACTCATCTAGGTTCAATGTTCCAAAAAAGTTAGCTACATTTATTTTGTTACTCTTTACAATTCATGAAAGAGCCCTAAAGAATTCATATTTTCCCACTACTTGTGATTGTTCTTCTTCTCCTTCATGCTCCTCAACATCACAGTCATCCCCACTCCAAAACTTTCTTGTACTTCCTGTAACCAAATGTACCTCATTTCATATGTCTTCTCTGAGATAAATTATAATCAGTTCTTGTTAGCAAGTGGCATGATTAGCATTGCTTAGAGGTTTTCATTTATGGAGACACTAGTCATTGGCATGGTCGCTTGATGTACAATCCAGTTTTGGATATTCAATTTTGTAAAATGACTAAGTCCAAGATGCAGTTAATAGTGTACAGTCACACATTTTTGATCCACGATCATAGTATCCATCGAAATAAATCATGTGAGCTTAGAAGAGTGTACTATGGGATGTAATAGACCTTCAATTAAGGTCTATTGGATTTTGGAGTTGACTTGAAAGAGTTACAGCCTGTTGAAGTGATGCAAAGAAAGTACAAAAGTGATACAAGGTAGATGAATGGTCACAATGATTAAGGGAGTATTTTTTGGAATCTAAAAGTGCTATGTTGGATTTGGATTGGGTCCTACCCTTTTTTTAATGTATGATCACTGACTATGTATTTTCTATTTGGTTAAGAGTTCCAATGACACATTTTTTGATGTTCTTATGAGTCGACTCGAAGAATATTTTGAGATCAAGTATATAAATAAAGTTTTTTTATGATGCAAAGAAAAGTGTTGAATATGTAGATGCATTGTGATGTCAGAATCAGACAGAAGATTATGCAATCTATAACTGGGACTACTTGAGCATAAAATATTCTTGTATAGTTCATATTGATAAATTATTGTATTAGATAGTTTTTCTTTGTAAGAGCAGTGTTCTCATTGTATACCCCTAACAGGGTTTCTATCCTTTAACATGGATATGTACTAAATCTAATATTTAGCTCCTAATAGGGACAAGTCTCCTCACAAGGACACTATACTTATTAGTGCATCATTTGTGTTTATCATCCCCACTGGGGTTTTCCTTTGGCTAGGGTTTCCGAGTGAACAAATTATGGTGTTATGAGTTGTCTACTTTATGTGCATATTCTTATTATTTTAGTACTTGCTTGGTTAAGTTTGAATCAGTTAAATTTATTGATAAAGTGTTGTAATACTGATTCAACCCCCTCTCATTATTACTTAACCCTAAAAATTGGTATCTGAGCTTGTGGACCTTTGAGAGAAATCCTAACAACTTGAGGGAGATTGAGATGGATTCAAGTAGTTTGGAAGAAAACTTTGAGGCATCACTTGAAGACCTTGATAAGGCAAAATATGATAATGCTGATTTGAAATTCAAATGTTGATTAACTGATGGAGATGACGAAGACTGGGTGATAATGAGTATACATTTTTGTAGAAATGGTTAGATCAATTATTATTTTGTCATTGATGTCAAGCAATTGATTTACTGATTTTTATTGAGTTACCATATCATACGAAGGAGAAGTTGAATGGGTGACAAATACAGATCAGACAATGATGAAGTGATGTTGATATAGTTTTTTTCTACTATATATTTGATGTTATCAAGTAGGTATACTTGATTGATTAAGTTGGAAATTGTAAAAAGTTAAGTTATGACTGAAAAGAGTTACTCTACTGAGCTAGACCAAGTCAACCAGTATAGAGTTGTGTTGATCAGTTTTCAGTTACCGAGTACCGAGCACTGAGTAGTGAACAAAGTTAGTTATTGAGTTGCAAATAAAAGTATCGAGTACAAGATATTTATTGTAAATGATGATAAGATCAAATTCAATACAAGGCTATGATGATATGGATGAAGATAAGAATTAAATAAATTTTTTTAGAAGATCTACGAGTGATAAAATTCAGTGAGAAAATCTAATGGGAAGATCAAGTAGTTAAACCTGATTATGTGAGTTCCAAGAAAAGTTCAAGTTACAAGGTAAAAGTGAAATGGTTTACCAAGTTGAGATTTATGAAGAAGATGATCAAACGACTGAGCGCAAATGATGGAAAACCTAAGAAAGGATATTAAGAGAAAATAATATGTCTATATAAATGATGGGAAATTAACAAAGATTATGCTACTGGAAAATTGAATCAAGAAGAAGATGAAGATGAAGAAAAAAATTACTGAGAAGAACATAGAAGAAGAAAGAGAAGAATCTAAAGTCTGAAACATAAAAAAAATGGAGTATGTGATGCCACTATTCATATGAGCATAAAGGATCTGACACAAGAAAAATGTAGTTGCTAGATATTTACAGATCAAAGTTTTACTGCTACTTATTAGCATTTGTAACAAATAAAATCTCTTAACTGGGTGGATTTAACAGTCCTATTTGTAAATCCTAGATGTAGGTGACATTCCAAAGGAGTTTTTAAAGTCCTCTAGCAAGGCCACTCCTAACAGGGTGAAGATCTTAATTGATCTAAGGGAAATTCCTTAACAGGGTCACATTTAGCAAATATGTTTGTAATATTTAACATGATAAGTTCTTAACCGAGTATACTTTATAAAGGTACATTTTTATTGTGGGTCACAATTCCCAAATAGGTTTTTCCCATATTGGGTTTCCTTGTTAAATCTGGTTTCAAATAAGTTAAATATGTGTTTACTAAGTTTGAATGATTGATTTGCATATTATGAGACGTATGGTTGTTTAAGTTATTAAGTTGTTTGGTAAATCAATTATTAGAGTATTTAGTGCTACCGAGTGAATCAATGAGTTGAGTTTTAAGTGCTTAAGTTTGATTTGGTCTGGTTCACCCCCCTCTCAGTGGGACTGACAATTGGTATTAGAGCACTGGTTCTCTAAAGTGTTAAAATTTAAAGGGACTTGAGTCAAGATCTAAAGATGTATAAAACGGAGGCACTAAAGTTGAATAGGGAACATTTCTCTACATGGAAAAGTAGAATGAGATTGCATGTGTCTAGTATAGAAGAATATAGACTTCATTTTCTTGAAAATGAATATGTTGCACCGGCTACTGCACCTTTGGAAATCACTGAGAAAAGATAGAAGCAAGAACACACACAAGTTATGATTGAGATAGATTCTACACTTACCGACCAGGAATATGATGAACTTGATGGATATACTACTTTGAAACAAATGTGGGATAAACTTATTTTTCCCTATGGTGGAGATCAAGATGTTCAGAAAGACAAAGTAGAAAGTCTGAGAGGTAGATTTGATTCGATGAGAATGAAATATGGAGAAAACATAATACAATACATCAATAGACTTAAGGAGATTGTGAATTCTATCAAAGGAATTGGTGGATCCATAACAAAGGAATATGTTATAAGAAAAATGTGGAGAACCCTACTACTGAGTTATGCTATTCAAGTATCTTCTATAAAAGGGCTGAGATCCATTCCTCAGATGAATGTCTCTCTTGATGCCACTATTGGTAAGCTGGCTGTATTTGAGATTAATGATTTTTTTAATAGTTTACCTGCTACATCTAAGATTGAGTGTTCATTTAAGTCATCTTTGAAGATAGGAATCTCTAAGGATTCTAGACCTTGTGATGGATATTTGAGCAATGCTAGTGAGAGATTTTATAGTTGTCAGAGTGGTTTGGAAGAACTATATATTGCTGATGGAGAGAGAGAGAGAGAGAGAGAGAGAGAGAGAGAGAGAGAGAGAGAGAGAGAGAGAGAGAGATGATTTTTTGGTTAGAAGGATACAAAAAGGCAAAGGCAACTACTGAGGTAAATTACCCTTGAAATGTTTTAACTATAACAATATTGGATTTTGCATCTAACTACCCTGAGAAAGATAATGAGGAGAATAAGGATAACAAAGATAAGGACAAAAGAGAAAAAAGATTCAAGATATTTAGAGACTATAAAACCAAGGGTAAGAAATCTTGTCATATTGCTAATGAAGATCTAAGTGATGATGATTCAGATGAAAGTGATGGAAAATAAGTTGTTTATGTTTCTATTAAAGACAATTTTGATGAAGAAGAACCAAGAGCCCTAATATCACAAGTAAGTAAGAATGAAACATGGATTATAGATAGTGGTTGTTCACATCACATGACTGGTGACACAATTAATTGTATTTCCTTGGAAAAGCATGATGGAGGATATGTTATATTTGGTAATGATGTTCCATACCCTGTGAAATTAAAATGTTCTATAATTATACTGAGTAACACAAGATGTGATGATGTTTATTGGGTTGAAAGATTAAAGTATAATTTGTTGAGTGTTGCACAATTAAATAACACAAGTCACCGACTGGAATTTCAACATGGAAGAGTGAAATTTTTTGATAAGAAAGAAAAACTGATTGCTACTAGAGAACAATCTAAAGGTAAAATATTTTACCTTGATACTTCTATGAAGAGTTTCTTGTATGTTAAAGTTGAGGATATCGGGCTATGGCACAAAAGGCTTTGTCATGTCAATTTTTCCAACTTGATCAAAGTGAGTAAAAAGAATAGAGTAAGAGGATTACCGAGATTAGAGAAACTTGAGAATGCTATGTGTAGAGAATGTCAAATGTGTAAGATGAGTAGATCTTGTTTTTCAAGAAAAAACTTATGTTACACAAGAAATTTTAGATTAGTTCATACTGATTTATGTGGACCCATGAGAACTCAAAGTCACTATGGAGATAGATATTTTCTACTATTTGTGGATGATTATTCTAGAATGATGAATGTAATTTTTTTAAAAGAAAATATGATGCATTTCAAATGTTTAAGTGGTATAAGGCCCAAATTGAGAAAGAAACTAGAAGTCAAATAAAATGTATGAGATCTGATAGAGGAGGTGAGTTTACATCTGATGAGTGTTTTGTAACAAAAATAGAATTAAGAGACAAATTTCAACACTAAGGACACCACAACATAATGGTATTGCTAAGAGAAGAAACATATCTATTGTTTATTGTGCTAGGACATTGATGATTGAGAAAGGTATTTCACAAATTTTTTGGAAAGAAGCATTCAGTATAGTTTTTTACACATTGAACCAAGTACAAATGAAAAAAGGTACCAACAGATCACCTTATGAAATCTGGTATGATCACAAACCTAATGTGAATTATTTCAAAGTTAGTGGAAGTAGATGTTATATGTTAAAATATTCTAGAGAAGGAAAGTTTGATTCTAAAGGGGATGAAGGAATATTATTAGGATATTCTACAAGAAGTAAAGCTTATAAGTGTTTGAATAAAGTTACTAACAAAATGGAAGAAAGTGAAAATGTGAGAATTGAGTTTGCAGAAACAAACAATGAAGAAAGCAAAAAGGAACTTGAAGCCTATGATAAGTTTGTATATGTACAATCTAATGTTCCTGACACCTTACCGAGAGAACCTACTGAGGAGGAAGCTGAGAATATTTCTCTACAAGTGAATGATGTGGATGAAGCACCGAGACCTACCAAGCCTATTTTAGAAAAACATGTGAGAAGGCACCACTCCCCAAGCAACATTATTGGAAATAAATATGCTAGATTGATGACTAGAAACAAGGTAAGAGACATCACATGTTTGATATCTTCATTTGAGCCAAAGAAAGTTAAATATACACTAGATGATGAAGATTGGATTGAAGAATTGAAAGAAGAGTTTGATCAGATAGAAAAGAATAGTACATGGAGTTTAGTACCTAGGCCAAAGGATAAAAATGTTATTGGTACTAAATGGGTTTTCAGAAACAAGATGAATGAGAATGGTGAAATTATTAGAAATAAAGCTAGATTGGTTTGCAAAGGTTATGCACAAGAAGAAGGCATAGATTATGGTGAGACTTTTGCACCTATTGCTAGATTGGAAGGATTTAGAATACTTCTATCTTATGCGACTTACAAAGGATTCAAATTTTATCAATGGATGTCAAGCATGCATTTCTGAATGGGATACTGGAAGAAGAAGTTTACATTAAACAATCTGAAGGATTCATTGAGAGAAAAAATAAGAACAAGGTATGTAAGCTACATAAATCTCTTTATGTCTTGAATAAATCACCCCACACATGGTATGAGAGGTTGCGCTCTTATCTAATCAAAATATGATTTCAATTTGATTGCTGAAATGTTTGTTGATGATATTATTTTTGGAGGCAATAACACTTTATGTAATGCATTTTCTGATGAAATGAGAAAATAGTTTGAAATGTCTATGATTGGAGAGATTAAGTTCTTTCTAGGACTACAGATACAACAAGTTACAAAAGGGATCTATATTACACAAGCTAAGTATATCAAAGAGATCCTCAAAAATTTTGGTATGGAAGATTCCAAGCCTGTTGGAACATTGATGGTCACATGATGTAAATTATCTAAAGAAGATGAGACACAAGAGGTGGATAATACTCCTTACAGATCCATGATTGGTAAATTTCAGTATGTTGTTCACAACAAACCTAATATAACACATGATGTTGAGGTTGTTGCAAGATTTTATTCTAATATGAAGGAATCACATATGTATGAAGGCAAGAGAATTTTTAGATATCTGAAAGGAACTAAAGATTTTAGTTTATTGTAAAAAAATGGAGGTACTTTTGATCTTCAAGTTTACACCGATGCAGATTGGGCTAGAACCATTGATGACAAAAAATGTACTAGTGGAGGTGCATTGTTTCTAGATGAGAGATTGGTCACATGGCTAAGCAAGAAGAAAAGTTGCATTTCATAGTCTACTGTCGAGGTAGAATATGTTGTTCCTGCATCGACAGTAGACTATGAAATGCAACTCTACTTCTTTCTTAGCCATGTGACCAATCTCAAACAACAACTGTGAAATGCAAGAGATTATGTCTGTAGACTATAAAGCCAAGTTGCATTTCGAACAACTACTTGAAGGTATGCAAGAGATTATCTCAGATCCTATAACTATTTTCTGTGATGACACAATAGTTATAAATAGATCAAAGAACATAGTTATGCATTCAAAGACCAAGCACATTTCTATCAAGTATCACTACTTGTGAGAATAAGTTCAAGAGAATAAGGTGGTATTGGAATATGTGAATTTGAAAGAACAATTGGATGATATCTTTACAAAGACACTATCGAAGGATTCTTTTGAGTATCTTAGAGGTAAATTAGGGGTTCTTCCCCTATCCAATATGCACTAAGTAGCATGAGGCATGTTGCATCAATTATGTAATTTATTAGAATATCTATTCTTGAATTGATGTTAGTATGACACACTCTAGGTGATTCCTGAAGTTGTGAAGAAATTTATGTATGTAATGAGTATTTGTACATGTAAGGTATAATCCACTGCTAAAACAAGTTTTCAGGAGTATGACTTTTTGGCATTGTTGTCAAAGAGGGAGAGTATCAAATTGATCAACGAATTGATGAAATTTATCCATAAGGGAGATATTGAAGAAAGAGGGAGAGAATGAATTGTTACTATTTACTCATGAAGAAGAATCAGGATGTACACTACAGTATCAAAAGATTTATCCAAGAGGGAGAACAATGAATAGTTTGAAGATCATAAACATAATATCCACTCACATGGAGTAATGATAGTATTGAAAGTCGTCATCATCAATTGCTATAGTACTACTATAGTGTTTCCGTCAATGCCAAAGAGGGATATTTTTGATTAATTGATGAAGATGATGAAGACCGAGTGATAATGTGTATACATGTTTGTAGAAATGGTTAGATCAGTTATTATTTTTTCATTGCTGTCAAGAAATTGATTTACTAATTTATTGAGTTACCATATCATACGAAGGAGAAGTTAAATGGGTGACATATACAGCTCAGACAATGATGAAGTGATGTTGATATAGTTCTTTTCTACTATATATTTGATTTTATCAAGTTAGTACACTTGATTTATTAAGTCATAAATTGCAAAGAGTTAAGTTATGACTGAAAAGAGTTACTCTATCGAGCTAGACCGAGTGAGTCAGTATAGAGTTGTGTTGATCATTTTATAGTTACCGAGTACCGAGAACCAAGAAGTGAATGAAGTTAGTTACAGAGTTGTAAAGCAAATTACTGAGTACATGATATTGATTATAAATGATGATAAGATCAAATTTAATACAAGGCTATGATTATCTAGATGGAGATAAGAATTAAAGGAATTTTGTTAGAAGATCTACGAGTGAGAAAATTCAATGAAAATATATAAGAGGAAGATCAAGCGGTTAAACTTGATTATGTGCTTTTCGAGAAAATTTTAAGTTACGATGTAAAAGTGAAATGGTTTACCGAGTTGATATTTATGAAGAAGATGATCGAACGACTGAGAAAAAGATGGAAAAACTAAGCAAGGCAATTAAGAGGAAAAAGTATGTCTATATAAATGATGGAAAATTAATAGAGATTATGATGCTGGAAAATTGAATCAAGAAGCAGAAGAAGTTGAAGAATAGATTTATCGAGAAAAACAAAGAAGAAGAAAGAGTAGAATCTATAGTTAGAAACAAAGACAAATGGAGTACATGAGCCAGTATTCATGTGAGCATAAAGGATTTGACACAAACAAAAGGTAGTTTCTATATTTACAAATCAAAGTTTAACTGTTTCTTATTAGCATTTGTAACAGAGAAAATCTCTTAACCGAGTGGATTTAACAGTCCTATTTGTAAATCCTAGACGTAGGTGACATTCCAAAATAGTGTTTAAAGTCCTCTAGCAAGGCCACTCCTAACAGGGTGAAGATCTTAACTGATCTAAGGGAAATCCCATAACAGGGTCACATTTAGCAAATGTGTTTGTAATATTTAACATGATAAGTTCTTAACTAAGCGTACTTCAAAAAAGGTAGATTTCTATTGTGGGTCACAATCCCCACAGAGGTTTTTCCCATATTGGGTTTCCTCATTTAATCTGGTGTCAACTAAGCTAAATCTATGTTTACTAAGTTTGAATGATTGATTTGCATATTATGAGATGTATGGTTGTTTAAGTTATTAGGCTATTTGGTGAATTGGTTATTACTCTATTCATTCCTACCGAGTGAATCAGTGAGATGAGTTTTAAGTGTTTAACTTTGATTTGGTCTGATTCACCCCCCTCTTAGTGGGACAAACATCAAATTGAGAAGAGGCAGGGATTAATAAAGAAGGTTAAGGAACAACTTAAACTTTCCAAGAACCAAAGACAAGATCTTATGGATAAGATACATGATGAATATGATAATGATACATCTGATCAGATTAAAAATCTTGAAAAACTAGACAAAGAGGCATTGAAGCATGAATGTGAAGCTACCACTATTCAGATGGCTAAAGAAATACAACAATGGAAAGATGAAAAGACAAAACTTGAAGAATTATTGAAGAATGCAAATGTGTAGATGGGAAGATGCAATTTGAATTTGATGATTACAAAATCAAGTACCACGAATTAGAGAAATACAATGAAATCATTAAGGGAGAACTTGTTGAAGCAAAGAAATACATTGAAAAACTTCATGAAAGAAGTGACAAGATTGATGAACGAAGGGAAATAAAAAAGCCTAAAGGTGACATGACAGGAGTTGGATTTGATAAATAAGAATGCTCAAAATCTCAAGAAAGACAATCTGAAGGAAAAAAAGTTGAGACACCTAATCAACAAGAAGATCTTATATAACAAGAGGAACCTAGATAACAGTACATACCTTTTAGAGGAATATTCCTTAAATGTAACATAGTTGGTCAGATGAAGAGGGATTGTAGAGGTAAGACTCATTATAGGCCCTTTTCTAGTTATTGTTTCAATTTCTATGAATATGGGCACAAGAAGACAGAATATAGAAAACCTGATCAGTCCAACACTAAACAAGACTACTACATCAGAGAAGAAGCAAGAACTAAAATTACATGTTACAAATGCAATAAATTTGGACACATTTCAAGAGACTACAGATTATAGGTCAATCAAAACAAATCATCTCCTACATGTTATAAATGTAACAATCAAGGACATATAGCAAAGTTTTGAAAGTATAATGGAGTTGCAAGCAACATAAGACCACCACCTACGATTGTAAAGAAAAATATTGGTGATGTTGGAAAAAGTTTAGCAGAATATATGAATGAGTTTGAAAATCATTTTAAGAAGGAAGGAGACAAGGACAATGGAAAAGTATGGAAAGCGAAGGAACAAAGTGAGTATAAGGTTTAGGGAGATTTAGTAGATGTTACCAAACCTTCTCCTGATGTTGCTACTTCAATCTTAATGGCCAAGCATGACCTTAGGTGGAGCTTTGGAGAAATAACATAAATGTCTCCATCCCCTGTATGTTCAGGATAAGTTGATGCAACCTTATGGACAATATATATGATTAGTTTGGATTCTCTATCTGAGATCACTTGGTTTTACACACTATATTGCATGATCACAAGAAAATTGGATAGCTGGATTGTTTTCAAAATTATAATTCATTGGGAAATGTGTTAATCTTTGCATGGAAAACTATAAGTTTATTTACTTATATATTTCTAATCACAATTCGAGCAGAGCTGAAAGAGTCCAGAGGAACAAGCAAAGAACCTAGGGCATTTTCATGATCGCTAAGTATGCATACCCTGATTCATCAATCAAAAGGTATTTCTATCTATTGCGAGTACTTTCTACTATGGATACTTTGTGAGTATTTTATGTTAGTGAGAGGCCAAGATACAAATTCAAGAAACATCTTTACAAGTCCACTGAAGATAATCCCAAAAGTGCATTTTTGCAAACACCCTATGACTTGCTTCATGCAAAAGACATTAGGGCATACATTCACTACAAATCTAAGTCATTGGGAGGGTTTGAGATCATCAAAGAAATGAAGGACATGATAAAAGGTGATGGATCATGGAAGGATGATCTCACTCATTTACAAAACCTCAATGTTATGTGAATGGTGGAACTTTATGAGTTTGACAAAGAATTATGGATTAAGATTGTTCTTAGTAGAGTTCATGACCAATTTCTATGCATAGGAGAGCAATGTGTTAAGATTACATGTGAGTAAATTCATGATGTGACTGGGTTGAATAACTCGGGTGTTATATCTATTGCAGAGAAAAACATGAAGAAACAGGTAGAAAACCTAACACATTCCAAATGGGATAAGAGGGAAATGACCATAGTCAAAATCTTTCAGCAATATGTGAGGTTGATTTCTATGATTTTGGGGTATAAACTTCATTACAACAACCGACCTAATTTGTCTTTAGTGGGAGTCATTATGATGGCCATAAGATGGTGAAGGGGAATGTGAAGTTTAATCTATGCAAGGTTCTCAAACAACAATTCCTGGAGAATGTCAAGCAGATCAAATGAAACAAATAAAAAACATTTAGGTTTGGGTCTCTATTGATACATATCTATATTCATATAGTTCACAAATTTCCTAGAATGCACCCTAGGTCATGGAAAGATAGCAAACCTACTGGCATTTGAAAATTACAAATAGTTATAGGAGACAAAGCAAAACTTGGGTAGATGGGGAATTGTTTTCCATGTTAAAAATTCTACAAAGGAAAATGAAGGAAAGAGTAAGAATACCTAAGGAAATTGTTGAGAAATACAAGGATACAATATGTTTCATGGTTGAAACTGATTGTGTATGCTTCGAGGAAGTAGAACCTAGAAAGAAGTGGAGTTACCCTATTGGATATGTGGTTAGTACATAATTTATTACAATAAAGGTAGAACATGTCTTATCTTCTAAGACTGATCCATCCGAAGAAAGATGGGGAAAATATGAAGAAAAATAAGCCAAGATCTGAAAAAAGAAAAGTTTAGTTGTGGATGAGAAGGAATCAGAAAATAAGGTTGAAGTAAAGTTAGAAATCAATGTATCTATTCCTGTTTCTTTATCTTTATTGTTGGAAAGTGGTGAGAGACCTCTGAGTATTGATTTTGATGCCATGGATGAGGATGAATTGATGAATTTATCTTACATAGCCTTTTCTAAGTCTAAGGAGAGATCTGAATAGAAAATAGAGAAGAATTCAAAGGTATTAGAAAGAGAATTTGATTGTTTCAACAAACTTCTACCCCTACCTTTCAGTTTCCAGGGAAGTGATACAATGGAAAACTTGAAAAAATTCCTTGATGACTTTGATGTTGATTTTGACTCTTTAGAGAAGGCTGCAATATTCAGAGCTGGAAAAGATTAAATGGTGAAGAAGATGGAAGAGATATGTAAGTCAATCAATTGAGATTTGGGTATATTGGATAACATTATTACTAAAGTGAAGTCTTGAATAATTCATGGAAGGAAGTTATGCAGCTACTGTATAAATCCTCTTGTGCACTTGAAAAATATAGATGACATCATTGTGAATGAAAAAAGACACTTGATGAAATGGTAAAGAGTTGTGGGTCCTCCTCACAAACTATCACTGAGTTGGATAAGGAAGTGTCCAGGTTGTTGGACAAAATCAATGTGCTTGAGACTGAGAAAGGGAGAGTGTTGAGGACTTTTGGTTTGTTGAGGAGTCTAATCACTCTCAAACTATCAATTTGGAGAAACAAATTTATTATATGGAAAATTTGAAGAAGGCTCTTATTGAAGACATGCCTATAGAACTAAAGGTTGCTGAGATTTCATCTTTTTCTCTAAATGGTTTGATTCATGTTTGTAAAATCTTGGTGAAGACATGGAAAAACAAAGGTAAAGATCGTTGAAACCTCTTTCCAAGATATACTTCATATGGTATGACTTTTTGATGTGTACATGGATAACATTTTGAGTATACCTTTTCCATTGATGTCAAAGGGGGAGTAATAAGTATGAAAAATGCACTTAGTCAGTAGTTTGGTATTGAGCACTTAGTCATTTTTTCACTAAGTGTTGCCATCAATGCCAAAGGGGGAGATTGTTGGGAAGTGGCCTAATCAAAATTTATTAAAGGTTGTCATTTATGGAAAAAATACTCATTGGCATGGTCACTTGATGTCTAATCCAATTTTGGATATTCAGTTTTGTAAAATGCCTAAGTCCAGGATGCAGTTAACAGTGTACAATCACACAATTTTGATCCACGAGAATAGTATGCATCAAACTAAATCATATGATCTTAGAGGAGTGTACTATGGATTTAATAGACCTTTAGTTAAGGTCGCTTGGATTTTGGAGTTGACTGGACAAAGTTATAGCCTATTGAAGTGATGCTAAGATAGTACAAGAGTGATACAAGGTAGATGGATGGTCGTGATGATTAAGGGAGTATTTTGTGGAATCCAAAAGTTCTACTCTAGATTTGGATTGGGTCTTACCCTATTTTTTTATTATGTATGATTGTCGACTATATATTTTCTATTTGTCTAAGAGGTGGGCACATTTTGTGATGTTCTTGTGAGCCGACAAGAAGAATTGTTTGAGATCGAGTATATAAGTAAAGTTGTTTTATGATGCGAAGAAAAGTGCTGAGTGTGTGGATGCATTGTGATTTCAGAATGAAACAATAGATGATTCAAGCTATAAATGGGACTACTTGAGCATAGAAGATGCTTGTATATTTTATATTGATAAATCATTATATCAGATAGTTTTTCTTTGTAAGAGTAGTGTGCTCATTGTATACCCCTAACAGGGTTTCTATCCCTTAACAAGGATATGTACTAAATGTACTATTCACCTCCTAATAACGCTAGGTCGCCTAACATGGACACTATACTTCTTAGTGCATAATTTGTGGACATCATGCTCATTGGTGTTTTCCCTTGGCCAGGGTTTCCCTGTGAAAAAATTATGGTGTTATGAGTTGTCTACTTTATGTGCATATTCTTATTATATCAATACTTTCTTGATTAAGTTTGAATAGGTTAAATTTATTGATAAAATGTTGTAATACTGATTCACCCCCTCTCCGTATTACTTAATCCTAATAGTTCTCAATATCTCTCAACACCTCCTCTATCCTAAAAATTCCTTACCAAGGTGGCATTTTTAATGCTCTCTCAATTAATGATTTAATCTCTCCTCCAATGATGGTCCTAGTGCAAACTGCCCCCCTTCGGCAAATATTCCTGCACACTCAGGAACAAAATTTGTAATACCAATTGATGGAAATAATTTCTAGATTCCCAACCAAATTTTCCCTCTAGGGCTCTACCCTCAAGGGTTATAGACACTCAAGATGCATTTGGGAGACATGAATTCAATACACTGCAACTTAATTGGTAAGAAAAAACAAGAAATTCATAGAGAGATGAATTACAAAAATAATGATAACAGTTTGAATTTTAATTGAAGATCTTTAACTGATGCAGGACCATCCTGGGTGTAAGGGCAATCTTGCATCACCCAAAAATATTTTCTGGTTTCTTTTCAATAAGGGCTATTTTGTGCATAGTTACTATTTCTAGAAAGTTACTATTTTTAGTAATTTTCTGTTTGAGCTCAGAATGTTCTATTTTCTTCCCTGGAGGTTCACTTTGATTGTATCATCCTACCAGTAAATTTTCATTGCCAGATCAAGTCTAGTTTTTTAGATATTAAATATTTTCGGTATTGGCAGTAGCGTACAGAAAATTTGAACTAAGTTTTGAAGGCTTTAGAGGCTCCAAATGGGGCTGAAACCTTGGTTGACTGGGAAATCCTAAGACAAAAATTGTAGAGAACTTTGTGGCATTTCCAAAATGGGGTTACGGCGGCCCACTGGGTCAATGATTGATGAGTTATGGTCTCTGAAAGTTGTGGTACCCAAACTTGAAAATGTTAAAGTTTCTTCAAAATTTATTTTTGGGTTCCGAAGTTGTTTGGGCCTACTCTAATGTAATAAAAATGAATAATAATATATCCAGGTTGTTTGGGCTCAAACTTTAGGGTTTGATTTCTAGAGTCTTCTTGGCCAGTTAAAATTGGCTATATATTGAAGTCCCGTAGGGTTGTCTAGGGCAGTTCTGGGTTATGCAACTGGTGGCTCTGGGTTGCAGATTATTGTAATAAAATTCCCATGTGGATGTACATGTTTCATTTCTGGAGGTGCATGTTATATTTTAGAATATTTTAATTTTATTTCATGGTGGATAATAGAAAGCCCATTGCATGTTTTGGAAAATCTTGTTATTCTCAAATTTGTTGTGTGTTTGTGTTAATAAGGGGAGCACCCTTCATCAAGTGGTATCAGAGAAGGAGTTCCTGAGTGTGTAAATAGATCACTAACTATGAGGCAATTTGCACCAGGACTGTGGTTGTGGGTTTGAGTGATAAGAGCCAAAAATGCCTCAACAAAGGAACCATGGTGGAAGAGCTGGAGGTGTGACAGAAGATGGATTTAGAGTTCTCCAGAGGCAAGTGCAAGCATTGCAAGAGGAGCTGCGTAGAGGGATGCATATTTTGGTTAGAGATGAAAGTGATGAGGAACCCAAAGAAGAAGGACAAGGTGACCAAGAAGCACCAGAAGTGCCTAGAAATCCTGAAGAGGATAGGCTTTTGAGGGCCATTTCTAAGATTGGAAAGAGACCCAAGATTGAAGTTCCCACATTTTTTGGGAAATCTTAACCCAGAGGAGTTGATTGACTGGATCTATGATCTAGAAGAATATTTTGAGTATGAAGATGTCGAAGATCTAGATTGGGTCAAATTTACGAAGGTCAAACTGAAGGGCCATGAAAGAATTTGGTGGCAGGAGACTCAGTTGGAGAGGAATAGAAGAGGAAAGGATAAAACCACAAGATGGGACCAAATGGTGGAGAAGTTAAAGGGACAGTTCATTCATGTTGATTATGAGCTTGATTTGTTGAGGAAAATGCAAGGGTTGAAACAAACAGGAAAATATATGCAGGAGTATACATAAGAGTTCTACCGTGTCCTCATTAGAACAAGTCATGCAAAACCTGAGAAGGAAAAAGTTACCCATTATCTTTATGGATTGCGGCCAAGTATTCAGGATGAGTTGAGTCTAGTTAGAATGACCAGTATTGAAGATGCAAACTAGTTTTCCCTAAGGGTGGAAGAGAAGCTGAACAAAAATTTTGAAAGCAAGCAAGGTGGAAGAGGTCATGCTGGAATATCCGGTGGACGATCTTATGGAGGCCGAAATGAAGATCAGAAAAATAATGATGAGTCAAGTAGTAGTTAGAATTCAAGGGGAATTAATTACAATCATTCCCATGATCAAACTAATAGGGATTAGAGAGAAAGAGGAAGAGGGAAAGGACCAGGAAGAGGAGGTTTTCGTGGGACATGTTTTCATTATGGAGAAGAAGGACACCAAGCCTATGAATGCCCACAACATCAAGGAAGGACAGATAGGAAGAATGAAGGCCATGCACAAGTTGCGCATGCAAATGAAGAAGCTCAATTAGGACACTTAGATGATGCTAAGAGAGGAGAAACCCTATTTTTTAGGAGGATCATGATAAATGAAGAGAAAAGCTCAGATCAGAGGAAGAACCTATTTCACACAAGATGAAAGTGCAAGGATAAGTGTTGTCATGTGATTATTGATGGTGGAAGTACTGATAACCTGGTATCAGAAGAAATGGTCACAAAGTTGAATCTTAGTAAATTTCAAGATTGCAAGTTACCGAGATGAGGTACTTTGAGATATCATCCCCATGGATGCATGTCATTTGTTGTTGGGAAGACCTTGGCAGTTTGACAGGCGTACCATTCATGATGGTCATCCTAATACTTTTTCTTTGACAAAGGATGGAGTTCGACAGAAGCTGAAGCCATTGAAGGAAATAGGAGAAAAGGTATGTAGTAATGCTAGAATATGTTTAGTTGATGGAAGAAAGTTCTTAGAAGGTATGAGGCATGAGCACATGTGTTTTTTCATAATTCCAAAAGTGGGTAAAGAAGAAGTAGAAGATGTAAGTGCAAAAGTTGCAGATTTGTTGGAAGATTTTTAGGATATTGTTTCTGATAATATACTTGATGGATTACCACCAGTGAGGAAGATCAATCATCAGATGGACTTGATCCTAGGGGCCAGTTTTCCAAACAAGGCAGCCCATGGAATGACTCCAGTAAAGAGTGAGAAATTTAACAGATAAGTGCATGAGTTGCTATAGAAGGGATTGATCCGAGAGAGCTTGAGCCCATGTGATGTACCAGATATATTAGCACCAAATAAAAATGGAGAATGGAGGATGTGTATAGATTCTCGGGCTATCAATAAGATCACTATTAAGTACAGATTTACCTTGCAAGAATGGATGATATTATGGTTTGTTTGAGTGGAGCTGAGTATTTCACAAAGATAGATCTAAAGAGTAGATATCACGAAATTAGGATCAGAGAAGGAGATGAATGGAAGATAGCCTTCAAGACAAAGGAGGGCTTGTATGAGTGCTTAGTCATGCCTTTTGGGCTAACCAATGCACCGAGCACATTCATGCAGCTCATGAATGAGGTACTAAAAGAATTTCTGGGTAAGTTTGTTATTGTTTACCTGGATGATATTTTGATTTTTAGTAAGAAATTGGAAGAAAATATGATGCATATTTGTAAGGTGTTTGAGAGGTTAAGGGAAGAGAAGTTGCTGATTAATCCAAGAAGAAGAGCAGTTTTGTGAAGAAGGAGTTAGTGTATCTGGGATTTGAAGTCTGAGCAGAAAGTCTAAAAATGGACCCAGAGAAGGTGCAGGTTATCCTTGAATGGACTACCCCAAGGAGTGCTACTAAGGTAAGATATTTTCATGGTTTTGCTAGCTTTTACAGAAATTTTATTTGAGGTTTCAGTAGTATCGATGGACCCTTGACTGAAACAATGAGAGGGGATAAGGAAAGAGTTTAAGTGAACTGTAGGGGCATATAAGAGTTTTGAATTGTTGAAAAGAAAAGTTACAGAACAACCTATTTTAGCACTTCCAAATTTTCACAAGGTTTTTCAAGTAGATTGAGATGCTAGTGGTAATGCCATTGGAGCAGTTTTGAGTCAGGAAGGTAAACCCATTGCTTATTTTAGTGAGAATTTGAATGATGCCAAGAGAAAATATTTTGTTTATGATGAGGAGTTCAATGCTATAGTTCAGGCATTGAGGAAGTGGAGACATTATCTTTTGCGAAAAGGGTTTATTTTATTTACTGATCATCAAGCTTTGCAATATTTGAATAGTCAAGGAAAATTGAATCAAAGGAATTTGAAATGGGTTGAGTTTTTGCGGAGGTATACTTTTGTTTTGAAGCACAGGAGTGGGAAGTCTAATAGGGTTGTAGATGCCCTCAACAGAAGACTGATTTTTCTGATAGAGATGCAAATTGAGGTTGTTGCCCGTTCAAGGAAATCAAGAGTTTATATCTTGAAGATCCAAGTTTTGGCAAAGCTTGGAAAGCTTGTAGAGAACCTGTTACTCTGGATAGAACCAAATGGTTGGATTTCATAATCTAGGATGATATGTTGTTCAGAGGTAGTCAGTTGTGCATTCCAAAGAGCTCCATGAGGGAGAATTTAATCAAAGAAAAGCATAGTGGAGGATTGGCTGGACATTTTGGGTGAGATAAAACCATTTCTCTGGTTAGTGAGAATTATTATTGGCCACAGTTGTAGAAAGATGTTAAGAAATTTTTACAAGGTTGCAGAGTATGTCAGATGGAAAAAGGATTGAAGTAGAATACAGGGTTATATCACGCATTACCTGTACTAGAGAATCCATGGGAGGATATTAGTATGGACTTTGTTCTTGGCCTACCGAGAACTCAGAGAGGGCATGATTCCATCTTTGTAGTGGTGGATAGGTTTTCAAAAATGGCACATTTCATTCCTTTCAAGAATACTAATGATGATGTTCATGTAGAAGAATTGTTTTTCAAGGAGGTGGTAAGACTACATGGCTTACCAAAGAGCATAGTTTCAGATCGAGACACCAAGTTTATTGGTTACTTTTGGAGAACCTTGTGGAAAAAGTTGAAGATAGATTTGAAGTTCAGTTCAGTACACCATCCACAAAATGATGGATAGATAGAAGTTGTGAATAGGAGTTTGGGAAACTTGTTGAGATGCTTGGTTGGAGATAAACCAAAGGGATGGGATTTGGTTTTACCACAGGAAGAATTTGCATATTATAATTCTGTCAATAGGAGCACTGGTAAATCACCATTCTAGATAGTGTATGGAAGTAGTCCCAAAAATGTATCAGAATTAAGAAATTTGGACAAAGGAGAGATAAGTAGTGCTAAAGCTACAGACTTGGCAGAACACTTGAAGAATTTGCATGAGGAGGTGAGACAACATATTAATAAAATGAATACACAATACAAGGCTAAGGAAGACAAGAAAAGAAGACATAAGGAATTTTAGGTGGGAGATGAAGTCATGATTCATTTGCGAAAGGAGAGATTTCGAGTAGGAACATATAATAATTCAAAGATGAAGAATTTTGTACCATACAAAATACTAAAGAAGCATGATTTAGGAAATGCTTATGAAGTAGAGTTACCCAGTGAACTCAATATTTCACTAGTATTTAACATTTCAGATTTGACAAAATATCATGAGGGAGATGTTGAGGATCATATCACAGAAGCACAATGTAATATTCCAATAACTACTTCAGCTACAGAGGAGATTGAAAATATTTTGGATAGTCATGTTGGCAGAAGCACAAGGAACAAGACATGTGAAGAATATTTGGTCAAATGGAAAGGACGACCTATAGAAGATTCATCATGGCTATCAAGAGAGGAGGTTAACCATCTTGGTTTTCCTCTCCCCACATGAGACGTGATAGGGTCACTTCTCAAATTACCCCAGGTGTCTGATGCAGGATCATCCTAGGTGTAAGAGCAATCTTGCATCACCCAAAAAAAAATTTTGGTTTCTTTTCAATAAGGGCTATTTTGTGCAGAGTTACTATTTCTGGAAAGTTACTATTTTTAGTAAGTATTCTGTTTAATCTCATAATGTTTTATTTTCTTCCCTGGAGGTTCACTTTGATTGTATCAGCCTGCTAGTAAAGTTTCATTGTCAGATCAAGTCTAGTTTTGTAGATATTGGTTATTTTCGGTATTGGCAGCAGGGTACAAAAACTTTGAACTCAGTTTTGAAGGCTTTAGAGGCTCCAAATAGGGTCAAAACCTTGGTTGATTGGGCAAGCCCAACTTAGGTGTTGTAGAGCACTTTGTGCAATTTCCTAAATGGGGTTACAATGGCCCATTGGGTCAACGGTTGATGAGTTATGGTCTCCGGAAGTTGCGCTACCTGAACTTGAAAATGTTAAAGTTTCTTCAAAATTTATTTTTGGTTTCCCAAGTTGTTTGGGCCTACTCTAATGTAATAAAAAATAATAATAATATCTTAGGGTTGGTCGGCCTCAAACTTTAGGGTTTGATTTCTAGAGTCTTCTTGGGTGGTTAAAATTGGCTATATATTGAAGTCCGTAGGGTTGTCTAGGGCAGTTTTGGGTTATACAGCTGGTGGCTCTAGCTTGTAGATTATTGTTATAAAATTCCCATGTGGTTGTGCATGTTGCATTTCTAAAGGTGCATGTTATATTTTAGAATATTGTAATTTCATTTCATGGTGGATAATAGAAAGCCCATTTGCTGCTTTTGTAAATCTTGTTATTCTCGATTTTGTTGTGTGTTTGTGTTAATAAGGGGACCACCCTTCATCATTAACACATATAATATTCTTATCATTATTCAATGTTATAATCAAGGCAACACACACAATTGAGAGGGGGGAGGGGTGAATCATTTCTATCCTAAAAATTCAAATCTTTATCCAACTTCTAATCTTTATCTCAAATCTAAATACTAAGCATTAATGCAATATCACAATACATTATTCAACACATGACACCAAGATTTTTAAAGGGGAAACCCGGTTAAGATGAAAAAATAAGGTGGGGATCAAACCCACAAGATGATGTAGTATGTTAAAAGCACAATACCCTTTTAGGAGTATTACAAAGGGAATGCACATGTATTTAGACACACTTCCTAGAGCTCACAACTCAAATACAAATGATGGATGCAAACCAAATGAAGGCTTACTTCCTTATAGAAAGTAGATGGGCAAAAATCCACTACGGACTACAATCCAGTAATCATGTAATGACTGATAAAATCTATGTTATGCCAATATAGTTCCAATGAAGTACATCAAATCTCTGCCTCAATTGTAGATTCCACTCATATTTCTTTACATAGTCA
The DNA here is from genome assembly GCA_018584345.1 of Thuja plicata. Classification (NCBI taxonomy): domain Eukaryota; kingdom Viridiplantae; phylum Streptophyta; class Pinopsida; order Cupressales; family Cupressaceae; genus Thuja; species Thuja plicata. Next base: position 1,184,071 of record MU227273.1, read on the forward strand.
TCAATATATCATACTTGCACACTCATACATCATCACACTTGAAAGAAGTTATATCTTTTTATACATTTCATCAACCTTGTAAATATAAACAAGGTCGGATCAACCTTAACACCTTAATTATAAAATATTAATTCATTATAGCTCAATATATAATGTGAATCGTGATCCATTGAATGTTAGCTAAGACATAGAAATGATCCATAACAACATCCTCAAACATGCTCCAGATCTATAAATCATGCCACAATATTTTGCAACACACTACATCATCATGTTGGCCAAGAATAATAAGAACAACAACACACTACATAAAAATCACAAAATCTGATCACATAACCCAATCGGATCCAGAAAGACCAATAGGATGATCTAGAAACATCAGAAAGCAACATGAGATTCCATGGTCCAACAAAAAAATAAAATGTCTTAGGATTCACAAATATATCTGCATTGTTCATTAGGAACACCAATCAGTAACCTCTGTCATTTAATAAAAATATCTTTCTAGCATCCAAATTATGAACCACTCGAGTTGAGGGCACACATCCATATCCTAAACTCACCACCAGGTTAGAAACAAAAAATATTGCATAAACGATCCAAATCGATCAAAAAAATGCAACATTGTCTTTGTCTAAATTAAAAAATATTAGTCTCTGATAAATCATTCATAGCTTACGCAAACTAACATGCGAACCTCTTTAAATTTACATAGATTAAATAAAGACATCCCTGAAACCATTTTTACCTTTGTAACATTTGATATTCAATAGAGTAGCCATACAAAATCAATCTTCTCACTGAACATACCAGCAACACTGTCTCAAACAGTAGAAATATGTTGACATCATTGAAAAAATATCAATGTCGGCACATATATGCATGATATCCCATCAATCTCCAACATGTATGTCAACCAAACTATGGTTTAAAGTAAAATTTAACAAAATCACAATAAACAATAATATTTATTGAAGCCCATTACCAAGATGAATACAACTATTCTTAGTTCCAAAGGAAATAAAACTACACATAGTGAAAGAGACTCAGAGACTAACCAAATCCTATCATCATATTACCCTATGCATTAGCGTAAACATGTCTCTCTTTCTTCTTTGTTCAGTGGCTTTCCTCTCCAAACACACACTTTCCCTTCCATCGCTACCAAGAAAGCAACCTTTTCAGCTAATAGAGGGGTGTTTGTCTTTGGTGAAGGAGCACCTCGCCATGGAGATGTCTTACAGGATCAAAATTTCTTTTTTCATTGATTTTTAATGTTTCTTTAATTATTTGTGAGGTCCTAAGGACCATTGTAATGAAAACAACTCTTTTTGTAAGGCTAGAAGAACCGTTTTGTGCATAGAGACCTATAAGGTCCTAAAAGGTCAACTGTGGTAAAAGGGTCAAAGTGTCTAAAAATAGGTTATAAATTTTGTAAAAAGGCTCATTTAGTCCTTTTTTGTATGTTTAAGTGTCCAAGAATGATATGATCAAGTTTGATAAGCTTTTGTCAAAAAATGCAAAAGTTACACCAAAATTGCAACATTGCAAAGGAAGTTGCAAGAATGTAACCATTGGTCCTAGAGGTGTTCAGAATAGTTAGAAAGGTCATGGAAGGTTATAAAACCAATGTTTGGTCAAAATCAATGGGTTGGACAGGTTTGGAGGAGATTTGACTAGCATCATCTATCAAACCCTCAAACTTCTACATAGTTTTGAGTGGTCTATAGCTATTACGGAGCCATAAAAGATTTTAAAAAAATGATGTATTTTCATTATGTAACTATTTTAGGAAGATATTTTAATGAATAATATTTAATTGAAATCAATTCTTTTGCGTTTTATGTTGTTCTTTGCAAGATATGGCCATTTTATTAAGTGCAACTTTCAGATCTCTGTATAACAATCTAGTAGCAGCAAATTGTACGACCTTGTACGTATGAAACCCAACCTGAAACTTATATGGTTGGAAAGAGGGGTGAGTTAAATTTCTAGTGCAAGTGGTTCGACTCATTTTCATTAAATTTTGTAAAAGTTAGTGCAAATTTGGTAGAAATAGTTAAATTGTGATTTGTGCAGGGCAGCGAGCTTTCAAAAATTAACCTCCTTTTCTAATTGGTAGAAACTCCTACTTTTTGGATTGGAGATCTGTTTTTATATTCCATTCAAGTTTTTCTAAGTGGCAGGTTGAATGGAAGTAGTTTTCTGGTGTTTCAAGCAGGCCCTAGGTCTGTTGTTCATGTTGATAACTATGTTTGACAAGTGTATTTCAGAGTTCATTATGTAGGATCATTGAATCCTGATCTATCAGAGATGGAAATGATTTAATAATGTCACTAAGAATCATTTTAACCTTCCATTATTTTTGGGGTTTGTAAAGGAATAGAATCTTGAAACTTTTTAGTCATTGATTTGTTATAGAGAATACATGACTATTCCAATCAAAGTCTGATCAACAAAGTGTCCTTGTGTTCCAATAGAATTGGTAAACCCTTTTCTCATGGTAGACATTTTTTAATGGAAGCATATAAACCTTGATTGAATCCTTAAGAGTTACTTATAAAATCTAATGTTGTGGAGAGAGAGTGTTACTATTGTTCAACACCTAGAAGGCCTAATTTGTTGATTGATAGTTGACAGTGAATATACTTCTTTTAAACATCACATGCCAAGTCCTTTATATGTTGTAAAGGATCCAAATGGGTTGCTGGAAATCTTATCATGATCAGGGATTGAAGGGATTGAAGTATTTGTGGAAATTTATTGTCAATATAGTCATTTGGTAGGGCTAATTATCCTTAAAAATAAGAGTTAGTAATCCTATTTGAAGGCATTGAAATGAATCAACAATTTTCTATTTCATATCATGTTTTATAAGACAACATAAGACATTTGAAGTTCCATTTGGGCTTGGATTTGTTTGTGTTCTTGAGGTTGTGATCAGTTATGTCCTTGTTAAGGCTAGTAGCCTTAAGTCTGATTTTGTGACAGGATTTTATTATAACAGTGAGATCTCTGATTTGTGAACATTATTTAGGGGTGAAAGAAATGTAGGTTGGGGTGTATAAGGTGTGTTGAAGCATCATGAACCTTGTAATCATTGTTATAGTTTCTATTGAGAGTGGTTTGTGAAATTTGCATTATTGGTTTGAAGTGTGGGTGAGTTCCATTTATATTGTCATTGCCAGTTGACCAGATGGTATGTTTTGAAGATGTGAAGAATAACTTAAAATCTTGTTGGATGCCTTATGAATCAGGTTGAAGATCTTGAATTAGTTTTGGGTCAACAATACCCCTGATGGTTTATGGTTTTTGGTAGACGCTCTACATCAGTCTTTATTCCCATGCCATTGTTTCCTATTCTCTTTTGTTGTCCCTTTCTGAATCCCCCCAAATCATGCCTTTGTCTTTGCATTAAAACCCTAGGTTCCTTTTCCCATCGATCCTTACCGGAGGCCAAAATTCAACTGCCAAACTTGTTACATAATTTTATATCTGTGTTTTCTGGAATTTTTTCCGTGTGAAATGATCATATCAAAACTTATCACATCAAGGATCTATGAATGAATAATTTTTTGTGTCTTTGAACTAATTAAAAGGCGAAGAATAGAAACTATGTTGTTAATTTCACCCATATATTCTCTTTTATGATTCAAAGAAGGTTTTGCTAGCATTGTGAATAAGTTGCATAAGAATAGTTTGATAATACCTTTGAGCATTTCAAAATAACTGAAAAGATCTTTAAAAAAAACAAAAAATAATGTTAATGAATTTCTTAATTAGTAAGATCCCCTTTTTCATTCACAAAAATAGGTCTATATTTAAGTTTTTTATTTTTATTCACGATTTCTACAAATGATCAAATAGCTTTAGTGGGTTTAAAAGAAATATTTTATATGAAAGGATCATATTAAAACTTACAATATGAGGGACTATAAATTAATAATATTTATGAACTTTTGAACTATTAATTTTCTTTATTTGATTCACCTTTACAATTTACAAATAAAAATAAGACACAACTTAGGATGAAATTACAAATTCGTTATTTTAAATAAAATTAATATAATTTATAATAAAAAAGGGACACATCTTACGATTTTATCTTATTCTAAATGAAATTAATACAAATGTGATAAATACTCTACTTTGTAGTTTGGAGAACACTACAAAGGTTTTGATGATGGAATCAAATCTATTTTAATATTTGGGTAGATTAAAAAGTGGTGGAGGTAATTTATTAAATTTTTTGGCCCATCTTCGGTGAGGAATACCATGACAAAAATAAATGTAAAATGAGATTCAAAATGAAAATTCATCAACCAATCTCTTGTGGTCCACAAAACAAATTATCATATTTTTTATTTGATCTACAAAACATATAGACATCTAAGTGATAGTTACTATAAATAGGTTTTGGCAAAAAATAAAGGATCAACCCCATTGATACTTTTCTATCTCATATATTTCCACTAGCCCACCCTCTTTTGTTGTTTCCATAATTAGGGATGTTAAAGAGGTTTCACTGTCCCCTTCACTCAAATCTTCTAGTGTTGATGACGAATCTAGTTGGATAGTAGCCTAGATGAAGAAAATAATGATGTAAAGTTGGCTAAGGTTATTTATAATTGTGGTATGCCCTAACTTTGTTACCTCTCAAGTAACTTGGCTACTAGAATAGGGTTTGGACCCCGTCAAAACCCCACTTAGTCTATATGGTGTTTTTCTATCTTTCCTTCCAAGCCTTTGGTTTTTTATTGACCTATAAGGGTTGGAGTCCTTCCTCACTTATATTAATAAAAAAACATTTACATCTTTGCATTGTAATAATTTACATATAGACATAAGGAAGATATATACAAGGGGGTGATAACCATGTGGGATCTAGAAATAGGGGTACATAGGAGGATGAAAGTTCAAAAATCTATCCTACTTCAAGGCAATTTATCAATATAAATTAATTGAGATATTTCTTGTTTAAACACATTTTGGTCAAACATATGGTTTAAGAACAAATTTTTTAAGGCTAAATTAGATATGGACTAACACTTTTTCATGTGAAAGTGCCCACTTAATACATCTATAACATTATAGTCAAACCAACTTATGGAAACAGTAAATTATTTGAAAATTTTGTTGTTTTGACTACAACTTATCTAAATGGTACATTCTAAAAAATATAAGAGTATGTGTAATTTTTTTTTGTAATTTTTTTCATCATTTAATTTGTTTTAGTATTTTTTATTTTTTTACTTAGAGTAAGTGATTGATACCAAAGAGTTGTTTTTTTCTCAAAGAAATATTTTATTTTATTTAAAAATAAAAATTTAATATGCTATAGCACATATTTCATGTCAAGATGATATAGATTTTCTATTTTGAATAAAAGTTAAAATACAATTTAAATTTGTCTTATATTGAAATAGTACAATATAACTTTTAAGACTCAATTACTTTTATTAAAAAAGAAGAAAATTAATTTATGCACTTAAGTTTTAAAATCTTATTTAAAAATATTATAAGAAATAATCAAAAATCCCTATATAAAAGCTTGCATCTAATTTTAACCTCATTTTATAAGAGTTTAAATTTTTTGTAATATTAATGTTGAAAGCCTTGAAATTGCATGCAAAGTTCTTTTTAATGTAGAAAGTTTTAAAATAGTTAGAGAAAAGTTTGAAGCGTAGTTATAGATGTCTTCTGCGTGTTATAATATTTGTGTGTCATGTAGCTTGTGTGAAGATGCTGAATTCAACCGTCTCATTGATTATATCTTGTAATTTTATGGAGAGAGCCTAAATTCCTTCGTCTATGATGATTTAATCCATCAAATCATTGCAATACCTATTCAATCTATTCACGTAGAAGACAAACAAAGGGATAATTTTCTCTATGATTATTTACGAGATCAAAGAGAAAGAAGAGTAGTGAATGTCACGTGTCAGACAACATTATTACTATTAGCAATCATGAGCGTAAAATCTAGCCCATGAGAGCATTGATTTCTATTTTTTTTTCTTTCTAGTCACTCTTCAGAACACTAACAACCTACAACTAGACAAGTTCATTCAACAAGGCCTTTTGGAGTATTTCCTCTTTGACATACACTACCAAGCTAAAAAAATATTAGTATAGATGGAATAAGGCTATGAAGTTGATGATGAAGCTGAGTAAGAATGTCCACATAAGCATCCCCATCTCATTACACGAGCCTATCGAGCCCATCTCAGTATTTATTTTCATTGATGAAAGGATTGTATGCCAGAATATGGTGTGTATGTCAACATACTATCAATAATAATAAAAATTTGTGGAATGAATATTTTTTTATTTGGTGATATCAGGATTTCTCTAGAAAGTTTTTCTTTGAGATTCCCAACATCTCAAAGGGCCTAATTATGCTACATAGAAGATAAAGATGCACATAATTCTTCTTTCGAAGGAGTTATGAGAGATTGTCATTGGTGTATTTACACATCTAATTAATGTCAATGAATGAAAAAGTTTGAGAAGACTAATACCAACGCTTTGATATTAGTCACACTCAAGCATTTTTAATGAAATTTGACAACATGCTCAAGATGCAACAAATCAAAGGAGTCCTAGGATTCTGTTTGTACTATATATGAGGTAAAAACTACACAATGATCCTCCATCTCTAGTCCAAGATTCGTACACCAAATATGAAATATGGTGAGAAAGTTGATGAATTATATTCATGTGTCAAAGATTTGAGTAGAGCATGCTGCACTTGGAGAGAAGGTGAAAGACAAAATTATTTCCCCAATCACTTTAAGAGATCTCTCTCCCTAGTCTACGAATTTTGTTAAACCATTTAATATCACCAATAAGAAGGCGTCCTTTAAAGAATTGGTGAATTTAATTTAAAAAGAAGAAGTCATTTACTCATTATAAGATGACTTTGGAGATTAAGCACTACATTCTAAACAATATTGCAATCAACAGTCTCAAAAGAGACCCTCAAAAAAATTTCCTCAACCACACCACAAGCCTTGAAATGATAGTCAATGGTATCATATCTACTAAACCTATACACATGACATTGATCGTTGTGGTATAATAGCCTTTCCCAAGGAAATCCTTGTAAATGAGGTTCTTCTGGTCCTAGCCATTCTCAATAGTCAAGAGGTCATGCTCATTGACAAAAACATAGAGGACATGTTGCATCACAATAGGATGAGGCATCTGGTGAGGCCTTTTTTGAGGATTCATTTAATACAACTCATGGTGGTTTCAATCCAAATTTGGTTCTTCTCCCAAATCTATGAGCCCTTGCAAGATGTTTGGTTGATTGAATATGGCACCAAAATATATATTCATGACTAGTGTATGAATGAAAGAAATTGAAAATAAGATCAAATATATTTTAGTCCCAACAACATAAAAATGGAGTTGTGTAAATAAAAACATAAAAAATAAATGTTAAATAACATAATGCATTTGAAAAAACCTCACTCTATTGTCCTCCTATCTATCATGATCCTATGTTATAATGAGTGCTCTTAGAAATACAATACACAATAAGGTATGAAAACAAAGTTGTAGAAATGCATGCAAAACCAAATGAAACTATGCAAAATAGATGTGATTTGGATGCAAAATGATGCCAAGATGAACATCAATTTTCAAAGTAAAATATGCAAGAGATATTGAAAATACAAGAGTGAGAAAATTTCAAGATGGAAGAGGCTTAATTTAAAGAGAGGGGAAATGCATTTATAGGTGTCCTCATATAGGAGAGCAAACTGTGGGAGAAATGTGTGATAAAGAAGGTAGTTTAAGGTAGTTAGAGAAAAGTATTTTTCCCACATTTTCCAAGTGAATTAAAATGATAGAATTGAGAGGATGTAAATAAGATGAGTTGAGAATGTTTGTGAGTTTAGACAAAAATACTTTAATCATTTAGGTAGATTAGGAAGACTAAAAGAATTAATAGAGAAAAAACATTAATGAATTAATTGAATAGACCGTAATATTTATTCAATTAATAGATTAAATATGATTAATAATGACATTTTTATGTGTATACAACTAGTAATAAAGAGTTTTTTATACTCTCTCTACTCACCCTATTGGTTATTTGATTAGGATAGTTAGGAGTCAAACCTAGGACCTTCCATTTTCTACTGGAGTGCTTTACCAACTAAGCTACTATCCCTTCTTGGTTAGTCCATCTTTGGCTTGGGTGTGGCTTATTTCTAACACCCCTAATTATGCCACATTTCTGGTGCTTGGGACTCTTATCCAACATCTAATACCACTTTTAAGTGTTATTTCTAAGTTGGACTAGCTAGAATTCAAACCTAAGACCCTCTATTTTCTATTGGAGTTCTCTTTCAACTGAGCTATTGACATCTCTTGGCTAGACCATCTTTAGTTTCGGTTTGGATTCTCTCTCTCTCTCTCTCTCTCTCTCTCTCTCTCTCTCTCTCTCTCTCTCTCTCACTCACACACACACACACACACACACACACACACAAGAGTTAAATAGTGGTTCGTTGGCTTACATCATTTCAAAATTTGAAAGATATAAGTCTATTTCTTGTGATTGAAGTAAAAAGGTTAAATGAATATTGACCTTTTCCCTTATAAGATTCAGATAGGATTTTGAAATTTCTAAAGACATTATATTTTTCCATTAGTATATGCAAGGAAAAACATGATAAACATTGTCAATTTATACTACACTGACAGACAGGGCACAACACTACCTGACACCAAGGTTATCGATATTGCTAAGTACAATGCATCCTAACACAACACTATTCAGTGTTACTCAATGACAGAAAAGACAAAGGAACCCAACGAATAACCAACAGTGCAACCTGACGAAACACTCAAGAGTGAAACCGATAGATGAAGGAAACCTGACAAATAGTTCAAAGAAGGAACACCGACAGACTTTTAGTTCACACTGACAATCAGATACCGAGAGTCAGTTACATCCCGCAAAAAGTGGATCTGACTTTCCACGTCAGATAAATCACTGAAGTTTTAAGAGACTGTTGATTCAATTGCTACAACATGTACCATGCCTGATAGGAAAATCAAACAATGGGTAAAACTGGAGCCCAAGGACAAAAATAAAATAGAAGATGCAATAATTAGGGCTATGGTCAACTTCAAATATGTACCAGTTGAGTTTTCTAACAAAGTTCCCAATGAACTTACTGACAGAATTTCAGCACGATGGTCTTATGCTTTGCACACATAAAAGGAAACAAGGGAGAGGTTACTTGTAACACTCATACCTCCCGAATCAAAAATGGAAGAAATAAAAGAAATGATGAAAAAGCATTCCAATAAATTTGTGGCAAAGATAAGAGCCTACAAGTTGCTACATGATAAGTTCTTAGAGTTGGACAACATGATAGATGATAAACGGAGACAAATTCTTGATCTACCTGCAGAATCAACAAGTTGTGAGAATCAATTACTTCTCACCGAGACACCTCATATAGAGGAGAAGAAAGAAAAAGTAAGTCCAGAGAACATTTATTTGGATAATATGGAGGATACTGAGCCCATTGAATTAGATAAAGTCATGGATGATCTTGACATTCAAGATATCACTCACTATGATTCTAATAAGGATCCACAGAATGATGATGATGTAATATTCATATCTCTTAAGGATCAAGAAAAGAAACAACCATTAAAGACACAAGGAAATAAGGATATGGATGTTGCTGATGAGACAAGGCTAGACACTTCAATAATTGACATAAAAAGACTGGACCCTATAGAAAAAATCCAAAAGGATGAAGATGTCACTGCTCAATAAGCTCAAACTAACGAGAAGGACACAACTCTAGATGTAGCACAGGTGGGAACACAGAACAATATGCCAGTATTGATGAAGGCCATCAATCTGCTAGAAGGACAAGAAGAATCTACTGCAGATACAAACATACCCAAAGACAAGGGTGATGCAGAAACAAAGGACACAAAAGATGAATCCAAAGATAGAACTGCAGAACAAGCTGCTACCAATGATCAACAAGACAAGTCTACTGATCAGAATAAAGAAGGATAAAATCAAGTAAATAAAGAAAAGAAGAAGGAGAAGAGTGATGAAAAAAAGATAGATGATTCTCAAAAGAAAACAGAAGAGAAATCTGTTGATACACCCAAGGTTGATGAAGAGATGTCTTCACCTAACTGAAAGGTGAACCCCGAGAAGAAGGCACAAGAAGTTTCATCTACAAATCCTTCACCGAATGCCTTCATCTACAAAGCCTTCACCGAGCACCTTAGAGAAAACAAATGAACTAACAATGGTAGTTCATATATCTACTTCTACAAAAATCTCAAGGAAGGAGAAGAGCAAGAACAAAAATCCAGTCACTCTAGATGAAATAATTGAGATTCCAGTATGTAATCCTAGAACATTGGATCCTACTAAGTTGACAAAGTATGCTAGACTTTGTGAAAGGAAAGTTATCCAGGACGAGCTAAGAAAGGCCACAAAAGAATCAAAGGTACTTGAAGTTGCAAAAGGAATACTTTAGCAAATTGTACCTGATACAAATGTTGATCAAACAACTCCCACGCTTGATCAATTAGTGGTTCTCACTGACTCTATCACATCTTAGAATATAGATGCTAAAAAGGCTATGGAAGCAAGACTTGAAAAGAAATATGAATTCAATTTAACGGAGAAAATAGCCAAGAAGTGGCACCACAAAAGGTGAAGCTATCTGAACTGGCAAGCACATTGGATCCTATAATTTCTGAAGCAATAAGCTTAATACAAAAATTATGCATATTGAATCAACTCAAAAAGGAGTATACCGATAAGATAGCACAAATTGATGCTGATCTTCAAGAAAGTGCACAAGGTCTCACAAAAACTAAAGATGCAATCAAATTGCACAATGGCCAGCTCAAGCAAGCTAGGAAGCTGAGACAGGATATACAGATTGTAGAAACAAAGTTCAGAGATGAGGTGAATGAGCTCCAAGCTCAACTCTTACCAACTCTCACATTACTACAACACCATATGACAGAGGCAAGAACACTTATTGCCACCCCAGAAACGTTTTTCCTAGATAGAATTTATGATATGCATGCGAGGATTGAACTAGAGCACATGGCATTGGAACTCCTCAAAGAGAAATGGGAAAAGATGATGGAAGATATCAAGAACAGTCATTCCCACATTCTTGATATTTTGTAAGTTGTACATTTTTGTAAAATTTTTGACAACTTATAAGTTTTACATTTTTGTCATGATTTTCAAAGAAGGGGGAAATGATATGTACAATCAGTCAGTAAAAGGGGGAAATGATATGTGTAGTCAGTAAAAAAAAAAGACAGATTATGTAAAAAAGAGGAATGTATAGTACAAAGGCAAGTATACATGTACATATACTTATACTATACCGATGCATATAGTTAGGGGGAGTCATATAATGACAAGGATATATACATGGTGTACATACTAAACACTTTAGTAGTTTGCACATACCAATTTTTGATACTAATGTGAAAGGGTGAGATTGAAGACATTATATTTTTCCATTAGTATATGCAAGGAAAAACATGATAAACATCGATGATTTATAATACACCAACAGAAAGGGCACAACACTACCCAATGCCAAGGTTATCGATATTGCTAAGTACAAATCATCCCAATGCAACACTATTTAGTGTTACCCGATGACAGAAAAGACAAAGGAACCCGACGAGGAACCAACAGTGCAACCCGACGAAACAGTCAAGAGTGGAACCTGATAGATGAAGGGAACTTGATGAACAGTTCAAAGAAGGAACACCGATAGAATTTCATTTCACACCGACAATCAAATACCGAGAGTTAGTTACATCCCACAAAAAGTGGATCTAACTTTCCATGTCAGATAAATAACTAAAGTTTTATATTTAGCTTCTTGATTTGTTTGAAATCCATTACTTGAGGAAAAAGCAATGTAATTATTATTGCTTTTATCAGCTTAACTGATTTAAAACATACAAACTAAAGGCTCAAGGTCAAGTTGTATACCTTGGATCTAGAGTTAACATTGTAATGTATGATTATAAAATAGGTCAAAGAACTTGTATAAATAGAGGCTGAATCAATTATGAACATGTTGTTTGATGATGATTGTATCCACTGAGAGTATCTAAGGATTATACAAAATAATTTATGTAGCAACACAAACAAAGATCAAATCAGTTTTCAAGAACAAGAACAAAGGCTACTGACAAGAAGGAAAATGTATTAATCAATCACTATAGGTGATATTCATATACTGTAAGCTTTAATGGATCTATAATCAGAAATTATAGATTGCATACAGTGAGGTCATACATATTGTACATATTCTAGCAAGTGGGGTACACGTAAGAAATCCTTTCAAGGAAGGTGGATTTAACAATCCTATTGTAAATCTCTTAACCAAGTGCACACTACATCAATGTTGTTAAAGCTCTTAACAGAGTAGATCCTAATAGGTCTCCACTTTTATACTCCTAACAGGGTAGATCATCAAAAGTGATCAAATTGTAAGCCTTAACTGACTCCTTTCCATTCTGCAGATTGTGAAGTTTTGTGGGTGCCATCCCCACCGCATTTTTTAACTCCTAACATGAGTTTTCTGCAATATCATATCTTGTGTTATGTGTCTATTAATTTCATTAATGTTTCTATGAATTTTGCATACAATTGAGTTTATGAATTAACATTACATGCATAAGAAAGAACATCGGATTTGGTTGGTAATACAATAAAGATTGATTGCTAATGAAGAAACATGAAAAGTGTTAAAAGTTTTAGAGGTACTGATTCACCCCTCCCCTCTCAGTACTACTTGCCATTAATCCAAACAATTGGTATTAGATCTAAGTCTCTTCTTGTCAAGCTTAAGGGCTTAAGAGAAAAGATCATACAATGGATAAGTACAAACTTGACAAAAAAATTGAGAATAAAAAGATTGAAATTCAGATGTTCTATGAACAGTATAAAGAAGCTAGAATCAACATGAGATAGTTGCTGGAAGAAAGAAAGAATATGGCATCTCTCTGCAATGAAACAAGTTATCATGAGGAAGAGATTCCAAATTTCTTTGAGTCTTCAGAATAAAATACAAGAAAAACATCAGATACATCAGAAGAAAGCATCACAAGCCTAACTGAAATCAATCTACATCTAGCTGGACAAGTCAAATCTCTGCAAATTGGTCAAGAGACACAGATGGTAAGGATGATTGATGGCATGAAAAATTCTTGGCAAGCTGAGAAAGAAAGAACACTAGCTATTGATGATAGAAGAAAGATCACAGAAAAGCTACAAGAAAAAGAGTCTGAGATACAAAGACTTACAAAGCATCACCATGAGGTTACAAATTAGATTATTGTTATGAGTCAAGAAGCAAATATAATGAACATGGAACTCATTGAAAGAATATAGATTATCGTTGAATTAAGAGAAGAGAATGAAAAACTAAAGCATGAGGTTAGAATTCAACAACAACATAATGACATGATTAAGAGAGGTGAAGAGAGTACAAAAAATATGGATGAATTCTTGAATACACAAAGAGGACCCAACACCAACACTGGACTAGGGTACATTGAGCATGGAGAGTCATCAAATGAAGCTAATCCAAAAGATGCCTACGTCAATCCTGGACCAAGGAATCTGACATGCAATCACTATGGAAAGAAAGGCCACACCTCAAATGTTTGCAGGAGCAAAGAAAAAGGTATTCCTAAATCCACATTTACATTCATAGGACAATGTTATAATTGTAGCAAGAAAGGACATAAAGCATATGAATGTAAATCAAAGGTGAAAGAACCAAAGAAGGAAACCTATATGGACAAGTATTGTCCCACTTGCAAAATGCATGGGCACACATCTCTTGAATGCAGGAAGAAGAAAATTGAAGCATGGAAACCCAAAAATGAAGAAAATACATATAAACCGAGCAAAGTCGGTAATTCACATGTTTGGGATTACAATACATGGATAAACTACATATCATGTGGTAGATATGGTCACATTGTTGCAAACTGCATGAGAACATGGACCGAAAGGTCTAGAGGTTGGACCAACCCTGGAATGGCATGTTTACACTGTCATAAGGTTGGACATCTAAAGAAGGACTACAAAGACTGAATAACATAAACCACCACTTTTGCAAATGGTAAGACCATTGAAGACATCAAGAAAATGAGAAATCAAATTTGGAGGAAAGCTTCAACCATTGAGGAAGTTGGACCAAGCAATGCAGTAGGTGACACCTCATCCCATGGATCTGGTGACATCACCACCCCCGCCTAAAAGATGAACAAGTATGGAACTGCACTACACCAAGTCATATTTTGCATCAGTTCCATTATACAAATGGATATATAGTCAAAATATGCATGAATAAAGATGCATATTATGTTACTTGTCACAATTCTAAGAAAACAACCCCGTCGGTAAACACATATCAAAAATCATCAATGAACATAAAAGGATGAGTTGTCTACACTTGCCAAGAATCATCAATCAACACATAAAAAGGCTAAGTTGCTAATGTAAACTGACACCCGTCGGTAAGGAAGAAAAGTTACAATGTTGTCTTGACACTACACCGAGATCCGTCGGTGAAAGAAACAATCTTAACAACTATCCTGAGCATCCTGTCAACACCAAGAATGTTATTTGAGAGTTTACCTGACGAAATCTATCTTCATGAACCAATGAGTTGTTGAGCATTTATGACATACTTAGGGAAAAAGTCTATAAATAATCGATGGAAGCACTTCATTTTTCACACATGAATTGAGAAAATAGAGCAGAGAGAAAAAAAAGTGAAAAGAGAGAAGTTAGCAGAGCATCCTCGACTCGATCTAACGCATTCCAAACCATTCACTCACAAGCTACACAGATCAAAGTAATTACCAAGTGTAGCAAGAACTCTATTATTATTTTTGAAAGAGCCCTAAATTCAAAACAATGGCAACAACTTCAAGAACAGCCAAATTGAAGAGTGAAAAAAAGAATGTCGTTAAGCTAATCAAGAATACTACTTGTGTGGAACCAAAATACAAGATATGCCTAGAGATTGCATCGCAACCTGATGATTCTGGCACATTTTCAAAAATTCCAGCTAGGGTTTTATTGATAGAATATGTTAGATCATACATCCAATACAAGATCACTAAGATTGGTGATCTGGAGATAGATCAAGTTTATAAGAAGCTATGTATTGATCAAGAGAACCTAAAAGAAGAACACAAGCACTTGCAAGTAGAAGGGATAAAAAATGCCCTATATTTCCTGAGGGTTTTCAAAATTGATTGGATTAGGTTAGTTCTAAGAAGAATGCATGATTAGAAGCTATGGTTGGATGAACCCAAGCAGGTTACAAAGGATGTATTACATGTTGTAACAAGTTACCCTATTACCGACAAACCAAAAGCTCACAAGCATCCCTCTCGACTAGAAGTTGAAAAAATACCAATGTTGTATGGGATAACAGAGGACTTAAGGTGTACACCATCACTAATGAGGAACTGAGGTTCGGTGCATGTGTCATAGGGTACAAGATCTTTTAAGCTAGTAGGCTAAATAGCATAGCATCAACAACACTAAACACAGCTTACAAGATTGTCACAAAAGGAATACAAAGGGATCTATGTGAGATCCTACTAAAGCAACATGACGAAAATATGTCAACAATCAGGTCTACCAAGACAAACACATGTAGGTTTGGATAACTTACTATGTGTATATTCTTTTATTTTCAAGAATACTTTCCTTTAGTTGGCAAAGTGAAGTGGGACACCACCAAACCAGTCACATTACAAATAAGTGACCTTATCAAGTCACTAGGAGATAAATTTGATTTAGTGATGATTGAATACTTCCTTGATTTCAAGGAAAAGATGATGGAAAGAGTTAGGATCCCTTAAATTTTTTGAAAAGCATAGGGATGAGATATGCTTTATGGTGGATTCAAATTTTACTCACATTAAACCAATTGTACCAAGAATAGCCTGGTTACCACCACTTGACTATGAGATAAACATAGATCAAGCAATAAATGCAATTGATGCACTATTGAATGAACCACTTGACAATAAGCAACCAAGATTTGGTACATATGAAGAGGCAAAGTCTAAAATAAAAATGTGCCTAGTCATCAAGAAGACTGTCAACAAGAAAAACAAGATGGTGAAGAATCTTGAGAAGTTGTTGTCGGTAAATGAGGAGGGTAAAGAAAAAATAGAAGACACCAAGGAATAGGGTACCATCAGTGAAGAGGAAGATAAAAAAGAAACAGATTCTGAATCCATAGAGTCTGATGTGCCTCCACCTCCAACTAAGAAACCAAGGACCACAACAGCTAAGAGGACAAGGAGCCAAACTGCAAAGAAAGATACAACACCTCTTAAGAAAGGTCAAGTGAGGACCTACAAGAGGAAGAAATAAACAGAGAAGAAAAAACCTACCAAAAGGAGGAGAAGACTGGTTAGAACCAAAGCTGACATTGAAGTTTCAAAATAGGATGAGCCTGAAGTAGAAAAGAAAAGCTTAACCCCGAGAACAATTGATGAGACTGCTAATTCAATTGCTACAACAGGTACCATGATTGATAGGAAAATTAGACAATACGTAAAACTGGAGCCCAAGGACAAAAATAAAATAGAAGATGCAATAATCAAGTCTATGGTCAACTTCAAATATGTACTAGTTGAGTTTGCTAACAAAATTCCCAAAGAACTGAGTGACAAAATTTCAGCACGATGGTCTTATGTGTTGCACACAGAAAAGGAAACAAGGGAGATGATACTTGTAACACTCATGCCTCACGAATCCAAAATGGGAGAAATAAAAGAAATGATGAAAAAGCATTCCAATAAATATGTGGAAAAGATAAGAGCCTACAAGGTGCTACAAGATAAGTTCTTAGAGATGGACAACATGACAGATGCTAAATGGAGACAAATTCTTGATCTACCTGTAGAATCAACAAGTTGTGAGAATCAATTAATTCTCACTGAGACACCTCATATAGAGGAACAAAAAGAAAAGAAAGTCTAGAGCACATTTCTTTGGATAATATGGAGAATACTGAGCCCATTGACTTAGATAAAGTAATGGATGATCTTGATATTCAAGATATCACTCACTATGATTTTGATAAGGATCCACAGAAGGATGATGATGTAATATTCATATCTCTTAAGGATCAAGAAAAGAAACAAGCATTAAAGACAGAAGGAAATAAGGACATGGATGTTGCTGATGAGACATGGCTAGACACTTCAATCATTGACATAATACGATTAGACCCTGTAGAACAAATATAAAAGGATGAAGATGTCACTACTCAACAAGCTCAAACTGATGAGTAGGACACAACTCTAGATGCAACACAGGTGGGAACACAGAACAATATGCCAGTATTGATGAAGGCCATAAATATGCTAGAAGGACAAGAAGAATATATTGCAGATACAAGCATACCTAAAGACAAGGGTGATGCCGAAACAAAGGACACAACAGATGAATCCAAAGATAGAAGTGTAGAACAAGTTGCTACTGATGATCAGCAAGACAAGTCTACTGATCAGAATAAAGAAGGAGAAAATCAAGTAAAGAAAGAAAAGTAGAAGGAGAAGAGTGACAAAGAAAAGATAGATGATTATCAAAAGAAAACATAAGAGAAATCTACTGATACACACAAGGTTGATGAAGAGACGTCTTCATCTAGCCAACAGCTGAACCCCGAGAAGAAGACACAAGAAGTTTCATCTACAAAGCCTTCACTGAGCGCCTTAGAGAAAAGAAATGAACTAAAAATGGTAGTTCATACATCTGCTTCTACACAAATCTCAAGGAAGAAGAAGAGAAATAACAAAAATCTAGTCACTCTGGATGAAATAATTGAGATTCTAGTATGTGATCCCAGAACATTGGATCCTACTAAGTTGACCAAGTATGCTAGACTTTGTGAAAGGAAAACTATCCAGGGAAAGCTGAGAAAGGACAAAAAAGAATCAAAGTTACTTGAAGTTGCAAAAGGAATCCTTCAACAAATTGTACCTAATACAGATGTTGATCAAACAACTCCCATGCTTGATCAATGAGCGGTTCTCATCGACGCTATCACATTTCAGAATATAGATGCTAGGAAGGCTATGGAAGCAAGACTTGAAAAGAGATATGAGTTCAAGTTAACGAAGAAAATAATCCAAGAAGTGGCACTGCAAAAGGTGAGGCTATCTGAATTGGTAAGCACATTGGACCCTATAATTTCTGAAGCAATAACCTTAATACAAAAATTAAGCACATTGGATCAACTCACAAAGGAGTATACCGATAAGATAGCACAAATTGATGTTGGTCTTCAAGCAAGTGCACAACGTCTCACAAAAAATGAAGATGCTTTCAAATTGGACAATGACCAGCTCAAGCAAGCTAGGAAGCTGAGACAGGATATACAGATTGCAGAAACAAAGTTCAAAGATGAGCTGAATGAGCTTCAAGCTCAACTCTTACCAACTCTCACATTACTGCAACACCATATGACAAAGGCAAGAACACTTATTTCCACCCAAGAAATGTCTATCCTACATAGTATTTATGATATGCATGCCAGGATTGAACTAGAGCACATGGCACTAGAACTCCTCAAAGAGAAATGGGAAAAAATGATGGAAGATATCAAGAACAGTCACTCCCATATTCTTGACACTCTGTAAGTTGCACATTTTTGTCACATTTTTGACAACTTATAAGTTGTACATTTTTGTCATCATTATCAAAAAAGGGGAAAATGATATGTACAATCAGTCAGTAAAAGGGGGAAATGATATGTACAGTCAGTCAGTAAAAGGTGGAAATTATATGTACAGTCAGTCAGAAAAAAAGGAAAGATTATGAAAAAAAGGGGAATGTATAGTACAAAGGCAAGTATACATGTACATATACTTATACTATACTGATGCATACAATTAGGGGGAGTCATATAATGACAAGGATATATACACGGTGTACATACTAAACACTTTAGTATTTTGCATATATTAGTTTTTGATACTAATGTCAAAGGGGGAGATTGAAGACATTATATTTTTCCATTAGTATATGCAAGGAAAAATATGATAAACATCATCGGTTTATACTACACCGAAAGACAGGGCACATCACTACCCGATGCTAAGGTTAACAATATTGTAAAGTACAAAGCATCCCAATGCAACACTATTCAGTGTTACGCGATGAAAGAAAAGACAAAGGAAACCGACGAGTAACCAACAGTGCAACCTGACGAAATAGTCAAGAGTGGAACCCAAAAGATGAAGGGAACCCTATGAATAGTTCAAAGAAGGAACACCGACAGACTTTTAGTCCACACTAATAATCAGATACCGAGAGTCAGTTACATCCCGCAAAAAGTGGATCTAACTTTCCACATCAGATAAATCACTGAAGTTTTATATTTAGCTTCTTGATTTGTTTTAAATCCATTACATGAGGAAAAAGCAATGTAATTATTATTGTTTTTATCAGCTTAATTGATTTAAAACATGCAAACTAAAGGATCAAGGTCAAGTTATATACCTTGGATCTAGAGTTAACATTGTAATGCGTGATTCTAAAATATGTCAAAGAACTAGTATAAATAGATGCTCAATCAATTATGAACATGTTGTTTGATGATGATTGTAGCCACTGAGAGCATCTAAGGATTAGACAAGAGAATTCATGCAACAACATAGACAAAGATCAAATCATTTTCAAGAACAAGAACAAATGCTACCGACAAGCAGGAAAATGTATTAATCAATCACTATAGGTTATATTCATATACTGTAACCTTTAGCGGATTCGTAATCAGAAATTATAGATTGCATACAGTCAGGTCATACATATTGTACACATTCTAACAAGTGAGGTACACTTAAGAAATCCTTTCAAGGAAGGTGGATTTAACAATCCTATTGTAAATCTCTTAACCAAGTGTACACTACATCAATGTTGATAAAGCTCTTAACAGAGTAGATCCTAATAGGTCTCCCCTTTAATACTCCTAATAGGGTAGATCATCAGAAGTGATCAAATTGTAAGCCTTAACCGTCTCCCTTCCATTTCTGCAAATAGTGAAGTTTTGTGGGTGCCATCCCCACCATAGTTTTTACTTCCTAACATGAGTTTTCTGCGATATCATATCTTGTGTTATGTGTCTATTACTTTCATTAATGTTGCTATGAATGTTGCATACAATTGAGTTTATGAATTAACATTACATGCATAAGAAAGAGCATCAAATTTGGTTGGTAATACAATAAAGATTGATTGCTAATGAAGAAAGGTGAAACGTGTTAAAAATTTTAGAGGTACTGATTCACCCCTCCCCTCTCAGTACTACTTCCCATTAATCCCAACAATTTCATCTAAGATAATTAAAATTTCTCTTAAATATTTCAAATAAAAACTAAATTTCAATTTTTGATGGATGTTTGGGAAGAATTGATATCCTCTCTACATGTCAATTGGGCGTTCCCCCCGAATACTAGAAATTTTATAAAAAATAAAGGGATAATTACCACTCGAGGTATCCAATGGTGAAGTATTTGTGGAGTCACATTCCTCCTTACCTTGCACATGGTGAACCCACAATGATGGGTTACACCTTTTCGGAGGAAGGAATTTTCCCTGAAAAGCGCGATTTAGAAAAAAAAATGACTTTTGATCAGAGCTAGGATGTACTTTTGATCGCAAGTGAGTAACTTACGATTGAAAGTACTAACTTACTTTCAATCAAAATTACTTGCTTACTTTCGATCAAAAGTAAGTTAGGTATTTTTTGGTGGGGTTTTTAACCTGCCAAAATAGTCATTTTCATTGTTTCAGATGGGTTGAAAGTAGTCGGGCTTCTATTTTTTCAAACATTGTTTTCAGGTATTTTATATTTATATTTGCATTTTTATTGTTTTTAATATATATAGTTGGTATATATACATGTATATATGCATGTATATATATGTGTGTGTTTATATATGCATATATATGTATATATGCACATATATATACAAATGTATATGTGTATATATGCATCATGTATGTGTGTATATATGTATATATTATATATAATATATATGTACATATATATATATATATATACATATATATATATACATATACACACACACACACACACACACACACACACACACACACACACACACACACACACACACACATATATATATATGTATATATATGTACATATGTATATATATATATATATGTATATATATGTACATATGTATATATATATATGTATGTACATATTGTTGCCTCCACTTTTAAACATGTAGCCATTTCAGAAAAGTGGAAGTTTTGCGTCTTAGTGAAGTTTAATTGCGTTTGAGTCTAGGTCTAGGTCTTCCTTAGGTAGGAAGTTCTTGGCAGGTTTCCCTGCCACTGCCTTTCCTTCTTTAAGCCGGATGGGTTATCTGAAATTCTTTTCATTTTGGGTAGGTTATAGATCCCAACCTGGCAAGGATAATGTGCTCCTATTGATGATCTTTTTCAAGCAGAAGAATGATTGGGA
>MU227273.1:1229656-1255832 GCA_018584345.1 Thuja plicata
CCTATAATGCACTATTGGCAAGGCTAGAGGCAATTGAATCAAATCAGAGAAGGGCAGAAAATGATGCTGAAGATACTGAAGAAGAAGAAGAAGAGAACAATGAAGAAGTGCAAGAGGAACAACAGGTGTGCAAGAGGAAATACAATGCTTGGTTTACACTGGTGTTCAGGCAGAAGTGGTGCTCGGCTTACACTATTTTTCTCGGGGATGTTGCTCAGGCCGCTCGGTGATGTCACTCAGGTCACGCTATCTTGCTCGGGGATCTATGATCGGTGATGATTTCTCAATTTTGTTGATTGACGCTTGGTTTTGATGTTTTGTTTGTACTGACACTCAATGCTGATGCTTGGTAAAGTCGACATTGACACTCGATAATTTTGGTTAACGACACAAAAATCACATCTTTGTCTTTTATGACTAGCCTAATCAATTGTAATGGCTCATTACGTGTCACCTTGTCTTCAATGGGTAGTGACACCTCTTCAAAGTGATGGGAGGTTTCTTAATGATTTCCCATGCCTGTATTCATGAGGTTGGTGAAAGTTGTTGGAGAACGGGGAATATATGTGTTGTAGGAGCACACCTAGGCTAACCTCTATAGTTGTGATGTTTTGGCTTGTACTTGACATTTTCTAAGTCAAGATAGTTTTTTTACTTTGGACATTAGAAATTCATTGCATTGTGGACCTGGTGAGTTAGTCATTAGGACTAAGGTCACCAAAATAGTCATTGTTAGTAGTTTTTTTTAATTTACTTAGGCTTAGAAGCTTAGTGATGGATTTGAGCTTTAAATGTGTCCTAAACACATAAATGTTGTCATAGAGGTGCTTGGAGGCCATTAATGAAGTTGGTTCCTTGAAATGTAGAGGATAGAGGCCCTAAAACTTAGGAAGTTGGCATAATGGCAAAGATGCCAAAAGTTGTTACAATGTTGTCATGACAAAATTTGCAATAATTGCAAATGTTGCATGCAACATTTGGTTACTTTGGATCCCCCTAGAATATAGGAGTGGGATGTTGACCAAAAGTCCCTAAAAACATGGAAGATGTCATCTAATGGATGTAGAGGCTCTAATCTCATCAGTAGTGATGATTGTAAGAAATTTTTTTTTTTTTTAAGATAGCTCTGAAACTCTGGTTTTGTGAAAAACTCGTGCATATTAGTGTGATAGTACCATTAAATGGATTGAATTATTTAAGTTAGTGATTGTTTTGTGTTCTTAGGACTGTTCTAAGCATTTTTCATTCAGTTATCAAGTTTATTTGAGGTCATTTAAAGTCTTGTATAAATTGTTTTTGTTTTAGTAGTCTCATTGGTCCTGTCCTAACCAGTCAGTCAGTTCATAGCTCCCCCATGAAAACTAACCATGGGATCTTTCTAAGGGTGGTTTCATATTATAGGGGATTCATTATTCTATACATATGTAGAGGTAGGAGTCTTTTGGAGTCAAGTTTCTATTTTTAGTGCCAAGCACTAGGCGAGCTGACAGTGCCCGATTAGAGGTTTGGAGATGAAATAGTGAAGATTTCTTGCAGGGTAGAGAAGTAATGTATGTGAAAAGTGTAGTTCTAGGTAGGGTATAGTCATATCCTAACATGTTATGAGGATTGGGTTCATACCAATCTATTAGACTAAGTTTTGAGTGAGATTCAAACTGTGTTACAGTGAAGTCCTAGAAATTAGGCCTATTAGCCCTATTGGTCCTAGATATTAGGAACCCTATGTACAGAGGGATTAGGAGACTAAAAACTTAAAAATATATTGTAAAATGATAAAGGGTATCTGAATGTGGGATTATTTTTTTAAGTTCTTTGGAAAAGTTTTGAAATAAATAGGAAAAGGTCTCTATAAAAGGCTACAAGGAATTAGGCCTAATTAGGCTTCTTAGGGTATCAAACTGGATCTCGACTAAAAAGGGTTAAGAGATCCATAAAAATGGAGTCAAATGGGAACATATGGAAGGTTTCCAACATTCTTAGCACCCCTGCAATGATTTGTGAATACTAGAGTGGAGTTGGCACTTAGATTCTTCTAAGTGTAGAAGAAGAAGTGAAGTACCCAAAGCGTGTTAGTCTTTCAAAGGTGAAGCACAAAGAGGGAGACTCTTGGAGGAGAGTTGGATTAGGAATTAGTTAACCATCTAAGCCTAATAATGACCTAGAGGAGATTAGGATCCTTGAAGAAGACAAAGAAGGTCTTCTTAGCCAATTGTGCAAGCCAGCCTTGAGGAACACTCACACCATATTGGTATCAAAGCTTGATTAAGAGCAGGCTTGTGGTGGATGTTTCAGCCTACTAAATCAGTTGGAGAGAATACACTAGTGGGATCAGTAGAAGACAAAACCATGGTGACTAACATTGAGTTAGCCAGAAAGGTTGAAGATCAAGAAGAAGACAACAAGTTTCTAAGAGAAATATTGTCTCAAATGGAGCAACTCTTGGGTGAAGTCCAAGACAAAGATGATAAGGTGAAGGATAAGATAGATCAGAAAGAAGAAGAAGAAGAAAGGGAGAAGAGAGTGCATTTAGAAGAGGAAGCTCCAACCCCTGACCCTGTTATTGCTGAAGAACCCTTCTTAAAGGTACTGAATGCCTTAAATGGCAAAGCTTTGGAAGGTGTACCTCTATTTGGTGGATAAATGGATCTAGATTCAATTGTGGATTGGATTGACAGTATAGAAAACCATTTCAAATGTGATGGTGTAACAGATGCCCAAAAAGTGAATCTGGCCAAATCTTGGTTGAGAGGTTCAGCCCTCACATGGTGGAAGTTTACTCAAACTCAAAGAGATAAAGAAGGAAGGAGTCTTATAGTCACATGGAAGGGCATGGTGACCAAGATCAAGAAGACTTACTTGCCTGATGATTATGAGGTTCAGTTGCATAGGAGAAGACACAATCTTAGACATAAAGATTTGGATGTCTAAGCATACACTAAGGAGTTCCAAAAGTTGTGCTTAAGATCACAAGTGGTGGAGGATGAAAGCATCAAGCTAGCTAGATATTTGAATGGACTCAAGTGGTCTATCCAAGAAGACATGAGTCTTGTGAAATTCAAAACCATTTTCCAATGTCGTCAAATGACCTTGAATATAGAGGAGAAAGGAAAAAGAAAAAAAGAGCAAACCTCCAAAGGAAGAGGAATAGGAAAGGATAGTAGAGGACAAAGAGTTCAGAATCAAGGACACAAGGAGAAGTCAAATACACAGAGTAGCAAGAGGGAAGTTCTAGTAGAGGTAGTAGAGGAAGGAACTCAAATTTCAGAGGAAGAAGTGGTGGACAAGGAAGAGGCAATTACTTTGCCAATATGAAATGTTATCATTGCAACCAAATGGGACACCATGCCTATAGGTGTCCAGAGAAGGGTAGTACTTCTCAAGGAGGTAACAAGAGAACTAATTTAGTTCATGAAGAGACAAATGCAATAGAGACACACTTTGAGGTTCCATTAAATTTAGAAGAAGGTGAGAACCTCATGATGAGGAGAACATTGATCAAGGGTCCATTTAAAGAAGAGCCAAGCCAAAGAAGGTCCCTATTTAGAATCAAATGTAAGGTGATGGGAAAAGTATGTAGAGTCATCATTGAATTAGGGTCTACTGACAACATTGTGTCAGAGGAATCAGTCAACAAGTTAAGCATGACAAAGATACCCCACACCCATCCTTACAAGGTCACATGGCTCAATAAGGGACAACATGTCTTATTCAACGAGAAAGGTTGAGTGGAGTTTTCTATAGGAAGATATAAGGACAAGGTTCTATGTGATGTGTTGCCTATGGATGCATGTCACTTTCTCTTAGGTAGACCATGGAAATTTAATCACCAAGATATCCATGATGGAGTGAAGAACTCCTATACATTCAAGAAGGACAAAGTAAATTTCAAAATCCAATCACTATTAGAGGATGCAGATGTGAAGACAATGGGTCCTAATGTGCTCATAGTTGGTGAAAAATAATTCTTTGAAGCCATGGAAGAAGGAGAATGAGTTGGATATGCATTGGTGCTAAGGCCAAGAGAAAAGAATGAAGGAAAAGAAGACAAAAAGCTAGATTTACCTAAGGAGATACAAAGCATGTTGCAGACTTATGAAGGCATAGTATGTGATGGACAGCCATCAACATTACACCCTACAAGATCCATAAGTCATAGGATAGACTTCATACCTAGAGCTACCCTACCTAATAAAGCAGCATACAAGATGACCCCTCAACAAAATGAGGAAATTGCTAGAAAAATAGAAGAACTCCTAAACCAAGGTCTTATCAAGAAAATCATTAGCCCTTGTGCCATACCCACTATCCTAGCACCTGAGAAAGGAGGAACATGGAGGATTTGTATTGATTCAAGAGCCATAAATAGGATAAAAATTAGGTATATGTTTCCATTCCTAGGATTGAAGACCTAATGGATTGTCTAGGTGAAGCCAACTACTATAGAAGGATAGACTTGAAGAGTGGGTAGCACCAAATAAGGATTCATGAGGGAGATGAGTGGAAGACAACCTTAAAAACCAATGAAGGTTTGTATGAATGGCTTGTCATGCCATTTGGACTATCTAATTCCCCCTCCACATTCATGACACTCATGAATGAAGTCCTCAAAGGCTACATTGGAAAATTTGTAGTAGTATATCTTGATGATATACTGATTTATAGTAAGACAAGGGAGGAGCATCTTCAACACCTTGAGACTGTCTTCAAGAAGTTGCATAAAGAGAAGTTGACATTCAACTTGGAGAAGTGTGAGTTCATCAAAACAAAGTTGGTATACCTTGGGTTTGTTTTATCTCATGGCAATCTGAAAATGGACAAAATTAAAGTAGAAGCCATCATGAATTGGCCTACTCCAAGGACAGCCACAGAGGTAAGAAGTTTTCATGGCCTTTCTCAGTATTATAGGAAGTTTATAAGGCAATTTAGTGCTATTTGTGCTCATATGTTGGACATAATAAAAGAAGAGATGAATAATAAGTTCATATGGAATGAACAAGCCACTAAGAGATTTGAGTTGTTAAAATAAAATATTTCTACCCAACCTATCTTAGTCTTACCAAGATTTGAGAAGCTTTTCACCATTGAGTGTGATGCAAGCAATGTAGATATTGGAGCTATCCTAATCCAAGAGGGTAGACTTGTAGCATTTCATTCAGAGAAGTTGAGTGAAGCTAAGAAGAAGTATTCTTCTTATGACCTTGAAATGTATGCACTAGTTCAGGCTTTAAGAAAGTGGAGACACTATTTTCCCCCTAAGGAATTCATTGTCTATTCAGACAATCAAGCTTTAAGTTTCTTGAACTCTCAAGAAAACTTGAGTTAAAAGCACATAAAGTGGGTCGAATACCTGCAAGAATACACCTTAAATATCAAACACAAGAAATGAATAATCAACAAGGTGGCAGATGCCTTGAGTAGAAGATCTCTTACCATTCAAGAGATCCAATTGAAGAGCATGGGAATAGATCATTTCAAGGATCTATATGCTGATGATGAAGACTTTGCAGAAATTTATAAGGTATGTGCTGAATACAAGAATCATTTTCATAGTAAGTATGATGAATACACTTTGCAAAGCAATCTTTTGTTTAAGGGAAATCACTTATGTGTCCCTAGAGGGTTTATTAGGGAGAATTTAATCCAAGAAAATCACAATGGTGCATTGAGTGGTCACTTTGGGATCACTAAGACACAAGAACTTGTTCAAAGGTTCTACTATTGGCCAAGAATGAATCTTGATGTTAGGAGGTATGTGGAAAGTTGCATAATATGTCAAAGGGTCAAAGCTAATTCTTTAAATGTGGGCCTTTATCAACCACTACCTATTCCCACTAGGTCATGGGAATGTTTGAGCATGGATTTTGTAGTTGGGTTACCCAAGATAAGACAAGGCATGGATAGTGTTTATGTAGTTGTGGAAAGATTCAACAAGATGGCTCACTTTGTGCCATGCAAGACCACTAATGATGCCAGCCAAATAGCCTCTCTCTTCTTCAAAGAGATAGTAAGAATCCATGGGCTACCTATGAGCATTGTGTCAGATAGAGACACTAAATTTATGAGTAATTGTTGGAAGCCTCTTTGGCAAAGATTAGGCACTAATTTATCCTTTGGGTCTACATACCATCCCCAAACTGATGGTCAGACCAAAGTGGTGAATAGAAGCCTTGGAAATCTATTAAGATGCTTGACCAAGGAATACGGTCAACAATGGGATCAATTGATTGGACAGGCTGAGTATGCCTACAATGACACTACAAACAGGTCAATAGGGAAGAGTCCCTTTGAGATAGTCTATGGTCTACATCCTAGATGATTCTATGAACAAAGAGACTTAAAGTATGGAGTGAAGGAAAGTAGATATGCAGATGATTTTTCTTATGCAATGCAAAAGATACATGATACAACCAGGAAAACTTTGAATGAGAATACTATGAAGCATAAAGATAAGGTTGATGAGCATAGAAGAGAAATTCAGTTCAATGTGGGAGACTTGATAATGATACATCTTTTAAAGTCTAGAATTCAAAAGGGAGTCCCTCATAATTTGCAGATGAGAAGGATAGGTCCCTTTCCTATCTTAGTAAAGTATGGTCATAATGCTTTTAGAGTGGAGTTGCTGAAAGATAGTGGACTGTACCCTGTATTTAACATTGTAGACCTAGTCCATTACAAAGGACCAACACTAGACATGGATCAAAGCCTCAGTGAAGTGAATAGAGATGTGGGAGAGCTCAAACTACCCCCTGCTATAGTCAAGCAAGCTGACAGTATACTAGACACTAGAGTCTACAAAAAGACCAGGACCAAAGAGTATAAGGAATACTCAATCAAGAGACATGATCAATCAGATGTTGATGTAGTGTGGATTAAAGAATCCCAGTTTAAGAAGATGGGGATTGATCCTACACTACTCAATCCAAGGGTGGATTGAACTTCTTGTTTTAGGGAGGATGGTGCAGGAGCACACCTATGCTAACCTCCATAGTTGTGATGTTTTGGCTTGTACTTGACATTGGCCAAGTCAAGATATTTTGTTTACTTTGGACCTTATAATTTCATTGCATTGTGGACTAGGCGAGTTAGTCATTAGGACTAAGGTCACCAAAATAGTCATTGTTAGTAGTTTTTTTAATTTACTTAGGCTTAGAAGCGTAGTGATGGATTTGAGCTTTAAATGTGTCCTAAACACATAAATGTTGTCATAGAGATTCTTTGAGGCAATTAATGAAGTTTTTTCCTCGAAATGTAGAGGATAGAGGCCCTAAAACTTAGGAATTTGGCATAATGGAAAAGATGCCAAAAGTTGTTACAATGTTGTCATGACAACATTTGCAATAATTGCAAATGTTGCATGCAACATTTGGTTACTTTGGATCCACCTAGAATATAGGAGTGGGATGTCGACCAAAAGTCCCTAAAAACATGGAAGATAGCATCTAATGGATGTAGAGGCTTGAATCTCATCAGTAGTGATGATTGTAAGAAATATTGTTTTTTTGAAGATAGCTCTGAAACTCTGGTTTTGTGAAGAACCCGTGCATTTTAGTGTGACAGTACCATTAGATGGATTGAATGCTTTAAGTTAGTGATTGTTTTGTGTTATTAGGACTATTCTAAGAATTTTTCATTCAGTGAGAAAGTTTATTTGAGGTCATTTGAAGTCTTGTAAAAATTGTTTTTTCTTTAGTAGTCTCACTGGTCCTGTCTTGACTTGTCAGTCAGTTCATGGCTCCCCCATGAAAACTAACCATGGGATCTTCCTAAGGGTGGTTGGATATGATAGGGGAGTCATTAGTATATACATATGTAGAGGTAGGATTATTTTGGAGTCGAGTTTCTATTTTTAGTGCCAAGCCCTAGGCAAGCTGACAGTGCCCGGTTAGAGGTTTGGAGATGAAATAGTGAAGATTTCTTGCAGGGTAGAGAAGTAATGTATGAAAAAAGTGTAGTTCTAGGTAGGGTATAGTCATATCCTAACATTTTATGAGGATTTATTTCATACCAATCTATTAGACTAAGTTTTGAGTGAGATTCAAATTGTGTTACAGTGAAGTCCTAGAAATTAGGCCTATTAGCCCTATTGGTCCTAGATATTAGGAACCCTATGTACATAGGGCTTAGGAGACTAAAATATTCAAAATATCTTGTAAAATGATAAAGGTTATCTTAATTTGGGGTTAGGTTTTCAAGTTCTTTGGAAATTTTTTGAAATAAATAGGAAAAGGTCTCTTTAAAAGGCTACAAGGAATTAGGCCTAAGTAGGCTTCTTAGGGTCTCAAACTTGATCTTGACTAAAAAGGGTTAAGAGATCCATCAAAATGGAGTCAAATGGGAACATATGGAAGGTTTCCAACATGCATAGCACCCCTGCAATGATTTGTGAATACTAGAGTGGAGTTGGCACTTAGATTCTTCTAAGTGTAGAAGAAGAAGTGAAGTACCCAAAGGGTGTTAGTCTTTCAAAGGTGAAGCACAAAGAGGGAGACTCTGGGAGGAGAGTTGGATTATGAATTAGTTAATCATCTAAGAATAATAAGGACCTAGAGGAGATTAGGATCCTTGAAGAAGACAAAGAAGGTCTTCTTAGCCAATTGTGCAAGCAAGCCTTGAGAAATACTCACACCAATATACCTAGATGCATGTTGTTTCTGAGAGAGATGTGTGTTGTAAAAGATTTGAGAAAGTGAATATAAATTTAAGATGGTGCTTTTAGTCTACCTTTGAGTTTCATTGTCTGTTTAAAGTGCAAGTAGATTAGTTTTTTTTTGTTTTACAAAGTGTGAGTTCTTGGCTTGTTTTGGGTAGTAATATTTCATGGCTCCTCGAGGTTCATGAATCCATGGTGAGAACCATGTGCCTGGATAGAATTTGAGAGGAGCCCTTGTTTATAGTTTTCTCTTTTTTTTTTTGTAGGAGAGGTGTTGATCATGAAAGTGGAGCTCTTACCCTAGGAGAGCTTGGTGATAGTCTGGTTAGGGAAGAAGAGTGAAATAAGATGTTGTGAGTGTATTGGCTGAATGATTTGATCTAGCCAAGAGAATGAATCTTCCCTTGTAGGTTCAGTAAGCATGGAGAGATAAATTTTTGGTGGGGAACTGGGTTTTGAGTGAGAGGTGAAGATCTTAGTGACTTCCCTTGGGTTAGGGTTTGGGATACCCTAAAAGGGAAAAGTTAGGATGACTCTCTAGAAATAGACCCAGACTACTCATAAGATTGGTATTAGAGAAAGAAGATTTGGGCTTGTGTTATTTGAGTGTTGTCTTCAGATGATTCTATATATTTGTGCAAAATGGTAACCAGTGTAGAGCTAGAAAAGAATGTAGAAGAGAAAAAAGAGGAGAATAGACTCCTGAAGGAACAAATGGCTGAAATGGAAACTAAGTTAGAAGAAGTGTAGCTTAGGACTGCAATGGTCAGTGAACTAATGAGAGAAATTGATGGAAAGGGTAAATAAGTGGCCAAGGAAGACATAATACCAGAGCCAGATCCTATGCTTCAAGAAGAGCCATTCTTGAAAGCGTTGAAGGTAATGAGTGGTAAGTCCTTAGAAGGTGTGCCTCTATTTAGTGGCAAGATGGAGCCAAAGTTAATCATGGAGTGGATAGAAGGTCTCAAAAATCACTTTGATTGTGACAGTGTGATCGAAGCTCAGAAATTAAGAATAGATAAGACAAGACTGATATGAACTACTCTCTCATGGTGGAAATTTGCCCAAGATGAAAGGACTAAAGAAGGAAAAAACCCCATAACTAGTTGGAAAGGTATGGTGGCCAAAATGAAGGAAAATTATCTTCTTGATGATTATGAAGTGGAGTTGCACAAGAAGAGGTAGAATTGGAGACAAAAAGATTTGGAAGTTAGTATCTATATAGAAGAATTTTATAAGCTATGTTTAAGGTCGCATGTAATGGAAGAAGAAATCCTAAAAGTGGCTAGGTATCTGAATGGTCTCAAGTGGAGTATCCAAGAGGAAATTAGTCTCTTAAGCCCTGAGACAGTACACCAATGCTATCAGCTAGCCCTCAAGGTAGAGGAGAAGTTCAAAAAGAAGCAATATTAAAAAAAGTAGAGAAAGAGGAAGAGATAATAAAGGTCATAGAGGAGGATATGGAGGAAGGAATTTTGAAGCTAAGAATCAGAGTGAGTCCAAAATCACTAAGATTCAAGGAGAATCCAGTAACACAAGAGGTGGTTATAACCGAGGAAGAGGTTCAAATAATAGTTCAAGAGGAAGAACCAATAACCAGGGAAGAGGATCTTATTTCTCTTCAATAAAGTGTTACAAATGTCAATGATTTGGGCATCCTACATATCGGTGTCCTGAGAAGATTTCTACATCACAAAGAGGAGAGAAGAGAGTCCACTATGTGCAAGAAGAGTCTTCTAGTAGAAATACAGTAGAAGTTGCACTAGATTCTGAGATGGGAGAGAATTTGATGATTCACAGAGCACTCCTCAAAGAACTCACCAAAGAAGAGCCAAGCCAAAGAAGATCTTTGTTTCAAGTCAAATGCAAGGTACTCGGTAAGATCTGTAAAGTTATCATAGATTCAGGTTCTACTCATAACATTGTTTATTTAGAGGCTATTGAAAAGTTAAAGTTAAAAAGGATTCCTCATACTAATCCTTATAGGGTTACTTGGTTGAATAAAGATCAATATGTATTTGTTAATGAAAAATCTTGGGAAGAATTTTCCATAGGGAGATATAATGACCAAGTGTTGCATGATATCCATCCCATGGATGCTTTTCATCTATTATTAGGTAGACCTTGGCAGTTCGACCAAGCTGCAGTGCACGATGGAGTTAAGAACTCCTAGTCCTTTAAGAAAGATGGAGTGAATTTCAAGACAAAATCAATCTTGGAAGAAGGTGCAAAGAAGAAAGGGGGTCCTAACCTAGTGCTGGTTGGTGAGAAGGAATTCTTGAAGACATTAGAAGAACAAGATGGAATGGGCTTTGCTTTGGTTTTGAAACCAAAGAATGAAGGGGGAAATAAGAGAGAAGAGTTACCTTTAGAAATCCTAAGGTTGTTAACTCAATACCAAACCATAGTTAGTGATGGTCAACCAGATACCCTACCACCTGAGAGGTCTATTAGTCATCAGATTTACTTCATCCTAGGAGCCTCACTTCCAAACAAAGCTACGTATAAAATGACCCCACAGAAAAATATAGAAATTTCTAACCAAATCCAAGCACTAATTGACCAAGGGTTGATTAGAAAGAACATAAGTCCATGTGTTGTTCCCACAGTCTTAGCCCCAAAGAAAGATGGTACTTGGAGGTTGTGTACTGATTCCAAGGCCATAAATAGGATCACTATCTGGTATAGGTTCCCCATACCAAGGATATAAGATTTCATGGATTGTATCGGTGGAGCTAGATATTACTCCAAAATAGATCTTAAGAATGGATATCATCAGATTAGAATCAAAGGTGGAGATGAGTGGAAGACTAATTTTAAGACTAATGAAGGACTTTATGAGTGGCTTGTTATGCCTTTTGGGTTGTCAAATTCCCCAAGAACATTTATGAAATTGATGAATGAGGTTTTGAAGGACTTCATTGGAAAATGGGTTGTAGTGTACTAAGATGAAATCCTAGTGTTTGAAAAAACAAAAGAGGATCATCTTAGACATCTGCAAATGGTAATGCAAAGATTGCATGAGGATAAGTTGACAATCAGCTTGGAAAAGAGTGAGTTCATGAAGAGTTGGTATACTTAGGCTTTGTTATCTTAGAGGGTAAATTGAAGATGGATATAAGCAAGGTGGAAGCAATCTTGAATTGGTCTACACCAAAGTCAGCTACAGAAGTAAGAAGCTTCCATAGATTAGCATAGTTCTATAGGAAGTTCATCAAGCAGTTTAGTGGAATCAACGCACCTATTTTAGATACCATAAAAGGAGGTATGAAAGCCAAGTTCCAATGGAATGAACAAGCTGATGAGGGATTTGAGCATTTGAAGAAGAGAATAGAAACTCAAGTGATATTGACAAGTTGTCTATTGTGGAGTGTGATGCTATCAACCTTGTTGTCGAAGCAGTTTTGAGTCAAGAAGGAAAGACACTATATTTTTACAGTGAGAAACTCGGTGATGCAAAGAGGAAGTATTCCTCATATGATTTGGAATTATATGCATTATTGCAAGAAATAAGGAAGTGGAGACATTATCTCCTTCCTAAACAATTTGTAGTCTTTACCGTCAACCAGGCTTTAAGTTTTCTGAATGCACAAGATAACCTAAGCCATAAGCATATGAAATGGGTGGAGTATACAAAAGCCTACACCTTCACCATAAAGCACAAGAAGGGAGTATAGAACAAGGTATAAAATGCATTGAGTAGAAGGTTTCTCATGGTACAAGAAGTTCAACTCAAAAGCATTGGCATAGAAAGCTTCAAGGATCTGTATCTAGCAGATGAAGACTTTTCAACAACATTAAAGGTATGTCAAGATTTTCAAAATCACTTTCATAGTGAGTATTCTGAGAGTACTCTTCAAGAAGGTATTTTGTTTGAAGGAGGACAAATCTGTGTACTGATAGGTTCAATGAGAGATAACCTAGTACAAGAAAATCATAATGGATCATTAAGTGGACATTTTGGGTTGAATAAAACTCTAGAATCGGTAAAGAGGTACTACTATTGGCCAAAAATGAGTAGGGACATCCAGAAATATGTAGAGAATTGTATATTCTGTCAGAAGGAAAAAGGGGTTTCATCCAATGCAGGATTGTATCAGCCCCTTCCAATCCAAAATAGACCTTAGGAATGCCTCAGTATGGATTTTGTAGTTGGATTGTCAGAGACCAAGCAGGGAATGTATAGTATATTTGTGATTCTGGATAGGTTCAACAAGATGGCTCACTTTGTGCCATGTAAAACCACACATGATGCATGTTACATAGCAAATCTATTCTTTAGAGAAGAAATAAGGATACATTGATTACCTTTGAGCATTGTATCAGACCAAGACTCTAAGTTTATGAGTCATTTCTGGAAAACCTTGTGGCAAAAGCTTGGTACTAATCTTTCCTTTAGCTTGACATATCATCCAAAGACCGATGGTCATACTAAAGTGGGGAACCAAAGTTTAGGAAATCTATTGAGATGTCTAAAAAAACAATATGGACAATCATGGGATTAGTTACTTGCTCAAGCAGAATTTTCCTATAATGACACAGTCAATAGATCCACTGGAAAGAGCCCTTTTGAAATAGTATATGAGATTCATCCTAGGAGTATATATGAACTTAGGAATCTTGGAGACAATGAAGAAAGGAGTGGGTATGTTGAATATTTTTCTCAATCGATGAAAGAGTTCCATGATACAATGAAGAAAGCATTGGTGGAGAGTACAACTCACACCAAGTAGAAGGTAGATGCCAAGAAAAGAGATGTTTAGTTTCAAGTTGGAGATTTAGTCATGGTGCACCTAAACACTGCAAGGCTGCAAAAAGGTGTTCCGAGTAAGCTTCAGATGAGGAAGATAGGACCTTGTACAATTCTAGAAAAGTATGGGTCCAATGCTTATAAATTTGATCTTCCTGCAGACATAGGATTATCTATAGTTTTCAATGTGGCAGATCTAGTATCCTATAAAGGACCAATTCTAGAAGGAGGTAATGATCTAGCAGTAGACACATAAGGTCTCAAAGAATTAAAACTTCTAGTTGTACCAAAACTAAAGGCAGAGAAGATTCTAAATTCAAGAGTTGCCAAGCAGACTATAAGGAAGACCTACATGGAACATCTGGTCAAATGGCAAGGACAAGCTGATTCAGGGGATACATGGGTGCAAGAGACAAAGTCCAAAAAGTTAGGCATCAATCCTGACTTGATCCAATCACCCAGAAGTTGTTTTCTCTCATTCGGGGGATTAGGGTGCAAGATCACCTAGGTTAGAAATCATTTTGGGTTTGAAATTTGTTTGTAGGGTGTTTTGTTGTACCACTTTTGTAATGACCAAGGTCAATTCGATGAAGAAACACCATAGTAGTTTAAATTGTTTTTATTTTTAGTTTAAAGTGTGTTTAGGTAGTTTGTAAACCTCTATAAATCCAACCAAGGCTCTAGCAACCAAAGAAGGTGAAATGGCACTATGATACAGTGCTCGGTTTATACTGGTGCTCCGGTTACACTATGTTGCTCGGGGATGCTGCTCAGGCCACTCGGTGATGTTGCCCGAGTCACACTATCTCACTTGGGGATGTTTTCTCAGTGATGATTGCTCGGTGTTACTGAGTGACGCTTGATGTTGATGTTTTTTTGTACCAATGCGCGACGTTGATGCTCGGTAAAGTCGACACTCACGCTCGGTAATGTCGGTTAATGACCCAGAAATCATGGCTTTGTCTTTTTTGACCAGCCTAATCAATTGTAATGGCTCATTACCTGTTGCCTTGTCTTCAATGGGTAGTGAAACCCATTCGAAGTGATGGTAGGTTGCTTAATGATCACCCATGATGACATGAAATTGATTGAATATTTGAAGATGTTAAGTTGATCACCAAAATGCAGAAGGATAATGCAAGACATTAAATTAGTTAATGGATTGTTTTTTCATTGATGTCAACTTGATATAATCTAAATGGTTATAATCAAAGTGTCAAAGACTTCAAAGAATCAAAGATAAAAAGATCATGCTTTCAGTAATGCATAAAATACAAGAATTCACAATATGACTTCAAACACCGATGGTCAGTGGACACCAATAGACATAGATCACTAAAAGTCAAGTCATAGTGATGCCCGACAAGAACACTGATGAGTAGAATAACAAGCATAACCGATGACCAGAAACATAGTGTAAACCAACGCAGAAGCCCGAGGAAAAATGGAGTGTTGACCGAAGCTATCAAAGAGTTAAACACCGAAATTAAATTAAGTTCAGAAATGAAAAAATATCTAGCTGGCAGAGCTAAATATAGAGTTAATTGTTAGTTATCCTTGTTTTCATTGACAAGATAAAGCCATAGATAAGTAATGGATTCAAAGATGTTTTGTCCAGTTGGCAAGAAGATCTCAACGAGATAAAATAGGATTTTTTATTTAAATCTAATTGGCGAGAATTGTGGATCACGCCAAGATCAAGAAAATTAAGAACCTCACAATGGTGATATCATGTCTATAAAGAGACAAATAAATTCATTATGAATTGGTGTGGTGGGTAAATCAAAAGAGGATGTTGAAGGGAAACTAATGAAGAGCAACTTCATATAGTCCTAATCAACAAGCTGAGGAAAGAGCTAAATTTTTCTATGGACACCGAGCAACAGAGCCCAATATCACTAAGCAGAATAAAAGTGGAGCAAAGATATAAACCAAGATATATTGATCAGAATATTTTTTGAGATTACAATAGATCTAAAAATTTGCAAGTATAAGTTGTATATGTGAACAGATTATACTATTTCAGTTTAACCATTGATTTAGAAAGTCTCTTAACTGAGCGGGATTTAAAGATCCTTTCTATATTGAGATAGATCCCAAGGAGTATCAAAAAGTTTGATCATGAAGATAGCATGAGATGCCAGATACCTATTAATAGGCCAAGTGAGTGTTTGATCAAGGAAGGTAGCATAGAGATGCCCGATATCAAGTGACAGACTAAACTTTTAAATCCTCTAACAAGGTCACACTTATCAGTGTGTTTGTAACCTTTAACAGGGTTGGCTCTTCACCGAGCTCACTTTAGAAGAGTGAAAATTTTGGGTTACCGGTCCCAAGTGGTTTTCCCTTAACAAGGTTTCCACATTAAAACTCCATGTGTCAATGTGTTCATGAGTCATTACTTTAGTGTTTTACATTACACTTAACTTAACTGGATTGATCGGTATACTCTAGATAATTTACTGTCTTTTGGTAAATTAATAGAATGCTATTCAGTAAACATACAGTAGAAGGTTTTACAAAGCATTCTGAGCAGTAGTAATTTGATATAAGTATTTGAAGGCATTCATCTTATAGGACTGAAGATAACTAGATGCTTAATATTGTGGTACTAAGTTTTTGGGTTGATTATTGGAATATTTTTGAGGCCACTGATTCACCCCCCATCTCAGTTAATACTAACAATTGGTATCAAAGCTTGTGTTCTTAGAAAGGGAGTTTAACAGCTCAAACAAAAGATCACAATATGAACAGACAAGATGTGCCCAAGTTGAATAAAGACAACTTTGCATCATGACAAAGAAAAATAAGACTCCACCTATCAGGTATTGGAAATAATATTGTTCAATACTTAGATATTGAATATGTGTTGCCTACATGACCTCACACTCTTGAACAATTAAAAGTAAAGCATGAGCATAACTACATGATGATAGAACTTGAATCATCACTCTCTGATGCTGAATTTGAAGATGCCAAAACCTGCACCTCTGCAAAGCAAATGTGGGATAAGTTGAAGCTTGCACATGGATGAGATGCCAATGTACTAAGAGCAAAGGTAGAAAGCCTAAGAGGGAGGTTTGATGACCTAAGGATGAAAGAAGGAGAAAACATCACTCAGTATAGCTACAGAATCAAAGAGGTAGTAAATTCTATCTGAGGAGTTGGAGGTGTACTTGAAGAGGAGACAGTGGTAAGAAAAATCTTAAGAACCTTATTGTTTGTTTATGGTATTAGAGTTTCTAATATTCAAGAAATGAGAGAAGTTGCAAACAATACAGTTACTCTAGATAGTCTGATTGGTACCCTAATTTCATTTGAGATGAACAACTTTGATAACAGTGCATTGCATCTATAGAATCTGCATTCAAATCTTTTCTAAAGATAAGTAACTCATGTCATAGACATGTTGTTAGAAATGATAGTGATAGTGATAATGAGGATCAAGGACTTGATGAGATTGAAGCACTTATGGACAAAAGATTGCAGAGAGGCAAAGGAAGATACAAAGGTAAATTACCACTTGTATATTTCAATTGTAAATAGGTTGGACACTTTGCTGCAAGATGCCCAAACAGAAGAAAAGATGATAGAGGAAATGATAGATTATATGAGAAGAAGTTTGATAAAGGTGATAATAGAGATTACTGAAGCAACTGACAATATGAAAAAAGAGATAACCGAGACTACAAGGAAAAAGGAAAGAAAAAATGTTACCTAGTTGAGAATAGAGCTAATGACACCGACACTAAATTAGAAGAAGACATCAAGATGGTATTTGTAGGCATAAAGGATGATTCAGATGAAGATGAAGAAAGGTATGTAGAAACTGCACTCATATCTAAAGTTAGTAAAAATGATGTCTGGATCATAGATAGTGGCTACACTCCCCATATTACCGGTGATAAACAAAAGTTTAAGAATTTTGAATACTATAATGGTTGTTTAGTGAGAATGGGAAATGATACACCTTGTCCAGTTGAAGGTAAAGGAACCATAATGTTGAATAACCTGACAAAATGTGAAAATGCCTACTGGGTAAAAGGACTAAATTATAATTTTTTAAGTGTTTCACAGCTGAACAATTTAGGTCATAGAGTAGCATTTGAAAATAAGAAGGCAAAGATCTACAATGAATCAGGAAGATTGATTGGTACCGGTGAGCAGACAAAAGGTAACCTTTTCTATCTTGATGACACTAACACCACTTGTTTAATGACTATAAATGAAGACATATGGTTTTGGCACAAAAGATTGTGTCATGTGAACTTTGACAACATGATAAAGATAAGAAACAAAAGGAATGTTAGAGGCTTACCGAGCATGACTAAGCTCGAGCATATCATGTGCAAGAATTGTCAAAAAGGTAAGATAAAGTCTAGTTTCAAGAGTAAAACCCATACACTACTACAATTCTAGAATTAGTCCATACAGATCTATGTGGACCCATGAGGAAAAAGAGATACTATGGAGATAGTTATTTTATTCTCTTTGTTGATTATTTTTCTAGATTGATGACAGTCGTGTTCTTAAAAGATAAATTAGAAGCATTTAAGATGTTTAAATGGTATAAAGAAATGGTAGAAAAATAAAGTAAAAAGAAATTGGAATGCTTAAGGTCAGATAGAGGAGGGGAATTTACTTCAGAATAATTCACTGACTATTGCAATGAGAATGGAATTAAAAGATAGGTTTCTGCACCGAGGACACCACAACAAAATAGAATTGCTGAAAGAAGAAACATATCAATTTTTGACTGTGCAGGAACATTAATGATTGAGAAAAGAATCACTCAAACTTTTTGGAGGGAAGCTGTCAGTACTGCTATCTACACATTAAACAGAGTACAATTGAAGAAGGACACAAAGAAGACACCCTATGAGTTTTGGTATGGTCATACACCCAATGTAAGTTACTTCAGAATCTTTAGTAGTCAATGTTATATATTGAAGGATGATAGAAATGGAAAACTTGACTACAAAAGTGAAGAAGGTATCTTCCTAGGGTACTCAACCAAAAGAAAGGCTTATAAATGTCTTAACAAGTCATCTAACAAAATCATTGAAAGTGCAAATGTGA
Source organism: Thuja plicata (assembly GCA_018584345.1). Classification (NCBI taxonomy): domain Eukaryota; kingdom Viridiplantae; phylum Streptophyta; class Pinopsida; order Cupressales; family Cupressaceae; genus Thuja; species Thuja plicata. Next base: position 1,248,136 of record MU227273.1, read on the forward strand.
AAATAGATGAATTTTCATAAAAGAATGATAAGGAAAGAAAAAAGGAACCAGAGGAATACAACAAGTTTGTTTATATAGAACCTGAAACTCTACCTGAGAAAAAGTGTGTCACTCCTGAGCATCAAAAAATTTCACCCAAGCATCAGGCTGCAATTATCGACAATCAAGATAATCCTCAAGATGATGTTTCAAACAATGGAGATGAGAATGAAGGTGAAGAAGATGCTCAGAATGATGAACATAGAGCTGAACTGAAACTTTCCAAGTATCTCAGAAGACATCATCCAAAAAATCAAATCATAGGAGACAAGAAGGATGGAACAAGAACAAAAAGTAAGTCACCTAACACCAGATGTTTATGTTGTGATTTTGAGCCTAAATCTGTAAACACTGCACTTGAGAATGAAGAATGGGTTAGTTCTATGAATGAGGAAATATAACAAATTGAGAAGAACAAAACATGGACACTAGTACCAAGACTAGATGACAAGAATGTCATTGGTACCAAATGGATATTCAGAAACAAGCTGAATGAGAATGGAGAAGTCACAAGAAATAAAGAAAGATTAGTATGCAAGAGATATGCACAAGAAGAAGGTATTGATTAAAGAGAAACCTTTGCACCCGTTGCTAGAATAGGAGTTAGAATACTACTTGCTTATGCTGCATTTAAAGGATTCAAGGTATACCAAATGAATCTCAAATCTGCATTCCTAAATGGAATACTAGAAGAAGAGGTATACATTGAACAACCAGAAGGATTTGTTGATCTAGACAAGAAAAACATGGTATGTAGACTACATAAAGCCTTGTATGGATTAAAACAAGCACCAAGAGCCTAGTATGAAAGACTTCACTCATATCTCATTAGCATAAAATTTGTTAGAACAAGTGAAAATAGAAATCTGTACTTAAAAGAAGATACTGATGGTAATATTCTGATTGCTGAAATTTTTGTTGATGATATCATTTTTGAGGGAAATGAATTGTTATGCAAATCCTTTGCTAATGAAATGATCAAGGAATTTGAAATGTCTATGTTTGGAGAGATCAAATTCTTTCTTCTTCTACAAATTCTTCAACAAGATGTAGGCATATACATCACTCAGTCCAAATACATCAATAAAGTATACATCACTCAGTCCAAATACATCAATAAAGTGCTGAAGGTATTCAAGATGAAAGATTCCAAACTAGTTGGAACACCCGTGGCTACTGGATGTAAGATGACAAAAGAAGACAAATCCAATGAGGTAAATTAGACCTTATATAGATCAATGATTGGCAAACTGATGTATGTTGTTCACACCAGACTAGATATAGCACACACAGTTGGAATAGTTGCAAGATTCTCTTCTAATCCCAAAGAATCACATATGACTACTGTCAAGAGAATTCTGAGATATCTAAAGAACATCGAGGACTATGGATTATGGTACAAAAGAGAAGGAAAATTTGAGCTATAAGTCTATACAAATGTTGATTCGGCTGGAAACATTGATGACCGAAAGAGAACAACTAGAGAAGCATTCTTCATGGGTGATAGACTTGTCACATGGATAAGAAAGAAGAAAGGATGCATCTCTTTGTCTAATGTAGAAGCAGAGTATGTGGTTGCTTCTGCAAATTGATCTAATATTGCATGGATCAAACAATTGCTGGAAGGTATGCATATGAAGATATTTGAACCAATAATTATCTATTGTGATAATACCAGTGCAATTAACATTTCTAAGAATCTAGTCATGCATGCTAAGAATAAGCATATTTCTATCAAGTATCACTATCTAAGGGAACAAGTGCAAGAAAAGGCAGTGACACTAGAATATGTTCAACCAAAGGAACAATTAGCTGATATATTCACCATGCCATTATGGAAGGATACATTTGAGTACCTGAGACAGAGACTAGGGGTTCAACCCTTGTCTATCAGTCAGTAAGCTGACTAGGAGGTTGCATCATCCAATGCCAAATATGAAGATAAGTCATGTTGATTCAAGCACTGGAATGAATAGCAACAGATATATATGTACATAGCAAGGTACATATCTGCACTGAAAACTAGAGACATTGTATTGTTGATGGATAGGGAAATTCAAGGAATATATTATGCAAACGGATGGAACATGATATAGATGATAAAACAAGGAGAAGTATTTTTTTTTTATTGTTGTCAAAGGGAGAGATGAACTCATTATCATGCAAAGGGAGAGAATTATCTAATTATCATCAGGAAGAGATTTGCATTATCAAAGGGAGAGATGATCTCATTGACATAAGGGAAAGATATGATAAAGGGAAAGATTATGTCATAATCCATGAAGAGAAGTTCCTGAGAATTAGAAGGAAGAGTTAATCAATATTCTAAGGGAGAGAAATTTATTACATATGAAATATCCATCTAAGGGAGAGAAGTAACAAAGGGAGAGAGTTCAAAAAAAGAGAAAGATTGTTGTCAAAGGAAAAAGATATTATCAAGAAGAGGAACAATGAAGGCAGATCACATATCATAATAGAGATATCAGATGATACTTCTATCTACAGAAGGGATTGAAGATTGAAGACAAGGACTCTGCATGAAACAAATCTAAGCTATTTTTTGAGCTTACCGAGAGCCAGACATTTTTAATAGTTACATTAGGAAAGCTTGATGAAATTGTATATTTCATATTGTATTAGTGATAGTATAGTATGATAATGTAGTATATTTCCATCAATGCCAAAGGGAGAGATTGATGACATGAAACTGATTGAATGTTTGAAGATGTTAAGTTGATCACCAAAATGCAGAACAATAATGCAAGACATTAAATGATTTAATGGATTGTATTGTCATTGATGTCAATATGGTATAATATAAATGGTTATAATCAAAGTGTCAAAGACTTCAGAGAGTCAAAGAGAAAAATATTATGCTTTTAGTAATGCATAAAAGAAAAGAATTCACAATATGACTTTAGACACCGATGGTCAGTGGACACTGACAGATAGAAATCACTGAAAGTCAAGTCATAGTGATGCCCAAGAAAGAACACCGATGAGCATTACCGATGAGCATAATCAAAAGCATAACCGATGGCCAGAAATATAGTGTAAACCAACAGAGAAGCCTTAGGAGAACTAGAGTGTTGACCAAAGCTATCAAAGAGTTAAACACCAAAATTAACTTGAATTCAGAAATGGAAAAATATCTACCTGGCACAGTTAAATATAGAATTAACTGGTAGTTATCCTTTTTTTTGTTGACAAGATAAAGCCAGAGATAAGTAATGGATTTAAAGTTGTTTTGTCCAGTTGGAAAGAAGATCTCAGCGAGATAAAATAGGAGTTTTTCTTTAAATCTAATTGGCGAGAATTGTGGATCATGTCAAGATCAAGAAAATCAAGAACCTAAAAATGGTGATATCATGTCTATAAAGAGACAACTCAATTAATTAAGAATTGGTGTGGTGGGTAAATGAAAAAGGATGTTGAAGAGAAACTGATGAAGAGAAACTTCATAACGTTCTGATCAACAAGCTAAGGAAAGAGCTAAAGTTTTCATCGAACACCGAGCAACAGAGCATAGCATCACCGAGCAGAATCAAAGTGGATAAAAGGTATAAACCAAGATATATTGATCATAATAGTTTAATGATATTACAATAGATCAGAAAATATGCAAGTATAAGTTGTATATCTGAACAGATCATACTATTTCAATTTAACCATTGATTCAAAAATTATCTTAACTGAGTGGGATTTAAAGATCCTTTCTATATTGAGATACATCCCAAGGAGTATCAAACAGTTTGATCATGAAGATAGCATGAGATTCTAGATATCAATTGATAGGCCAAATGAGTGTTTGATCAAGGAAGGTAGCATAGAGACGCCCGATATCAAGTGACAAACTAAACTTTTAAATCCTATAACAAGGTCACACCCAACAGTGTGTTTGTAACCTTTAAGTGGTTTTTCCCTTAACAAGGTTTCCATGTTAAAAATCCATGTGTCAATGTGTTCATGAGTCATTACTTTAGTGTTTTGCATTACACATAACTTAACTGGATTGATCGGTATACTCTAGATAATTTACTACCTTTTGGTAAATTAACAGACTGCTATTCGGTAAACATACAATAGAAGCTTTTACAAAGCATTCTGAGCAGTAGTAATTTGATATAAGTATTTGAAGGCATTCATCTTATAGGACTGAATATAACTAGAGGCTTAATATTGTTGTACTAAGTTGTTGGGTTGATTATTGGAATATTTTTGAGGCCACTGATTCACCCCCCCCCCCCCCCTTAGTNGGCCACTGATTCCCCCCCCCCCCCCCTCTTAGTTAATACTAACACACCCATGCCTGCATTTATGAGGTTGGTGAAAGTTTTTGGAGAATGCAGAATATATACATGGATGCATGTTATTTCTGAGAGAGATGTGTGTTGTAACAGATTGAAGAAAGTGAATAGAAATTGCAGGTGGTGTTTTTAGTCTACCTTTGAATTTCATTATTTATTTAAAGTGAAAGTAGATTAGTTTGTTTTTGTTTCGCAAAGTGTGAGTTCTTAGCCTGTTTTGGGTAGTAATATTTCATTGTTCCTCCAGGTTCTTGAATCCATGGTGAGAACCATGTGCCTGGATAGAATTCGAGAGGAGCCCTTGTATATAGTTTTATGTTTTGTTTTTATAGGAGAGGTGTTGATCATGAACGTGGAGTTCTTACCCTAGGCGATATTGGTGATAGTCAAGTTACGGAAAAAGAGTGAAATAATATGTTGTGAGTGTATTAGCTAAATGAGTTGATTTAGCCAAGAGACTGAATCTACCGTTTTAGGTTAAGTAAGCATGGAGTGATAACTTGTTGGTGGGGAACTGGGCCTTGAGTGAGAGGTGAAGATCTTAGTGACTTCCCTTGGGTTAGGGTTTTGGATACCCTAAAAGGTATGAGAAAGAGACCTTAGAGAAGAGTTAGGTTGACTCTCTAGCAATAGACCCAGAATGCTCATCAAATACCCATCACTTTCTTCTATCATCTTTCTAAACCCTTGATAGTAGAGATCAAATTCAACATGATATCGAAAACAACAAGTTTCAAAGATTTATTTATCTTTACAAAATGGGGCTTTAATCTTTCAAACATTGTTTGTCCAATCTTAATGTTAGGATTTGAATTACAAAATGAGAGATACAGCTCATGTTGTGTGTTTTCCAACCAATGTTTTGTGTGTTTCAAATACTCCTTAGGCCCAATCCTCTTCTTGATAACATCTCTTGTATTTGGTGAAGGACAAGTATGATTAGTCCAAAATGTCGTAACCAAGTTCCTAACTGTTTCGTTAATCCTATCAAAGTGTAAAGCTCTACACATTAGTGCCCAATTACCTTAAAATGTAGCATCATCCAAATTGATTCTCCTTTTCAAATAATGTCCTAGTGTCTTCCTACTGTACACGATATGAGATGAAAGTGAAGAAATTTGTCTTTTTTGGGACGTGTTTTTATTTAAAATAGATGTCAGTACCACTCTTCTTGAAATGGACTTATCTGCAGATCTATTTGTTTTCCCAATGGAATGAAAATCTTCCTTAACACTTTCAACAATATCTTTTTGTACGTTAGATGCTTTTTTCCTTTTCAAACTTGCATCTACATCGAAAAAACTTAATGGCTCTTTTAACACATCTTTAAGAAGTGTAATTGATAATAGTTGGGTTTTTTCAAGTGTATCAAGATTCTCAAATTGTGCAATTATTTCCTTAGAATTTTTATTCAATGCCCTCTTCCTAGTATTTATGGTTTGTTTAGCATAATCTCTCAATTTTTCCACATCTATTTTAATTAAATGATCTATGGTTTTAAGATTGATTATGCTCTTCAACTCTTCGGCTAGAATAAAATTCTTATTTGTTGCTTGTACTTGGACTGCAAACAAAATAAAAAATTCTCTTAATAGCTCATCTTAAGGGGAATGACCCAAAATGCATAATTAACCACAAAGAGACTAAATTGAGATAGTGGGGGAGAGTTAGAGAGAGAGAGAGATGTGTGTACTTGTTTGGGATTCTGAAGGTTGTACTTGTTGAGATTGCGATGACCCTTCTCCAACTACTAAAGTTTGGGATTTTTGACCTTGAGATGACCCTTCTCCAACTTCATAAGGTTGCGCTTCTTGATAATTTCCTGCATACAAAGATATAATTATTTTAAACAAAAGTCTGAATCAAATTTCCTATGACCTATTGTGTCTAATTAGTGTTGGAAAGTGACAATGCAAGCAATTGTTATTTTGTCATTGCTGTCAAACCTTAACTGGTGAGACTATTGTTATCTATTTGAGTACCATATCTATTGTTGATAAAGAATATTTAACAAGAAGACCAAGTGAATGGTTGAGTTAAGGAAAATAAAAGGGTACTTGATCAGTTGGCACTCTGGCAAAGAAATTAGTTGTTTATCTTTCAAAGATAGTTTTTCTGGCTGTTCTGTGCCGAGCAAGTTTGGCTTGTGCCGAGAAAAGTTGCTTATGCCAAGAAAAGTTGTTCATGATGAGAAAAGTTGTTCAATTCTGAGCACTAGTGAAATTCCTGAGTGAAAATAGTGATGTTGGTCGACTTATAGTAATTGGATTAATGATGAGATTTGAGATCTCTGGCCGACCTAGTTAATTTTATTGGGATATGTAATGTTAATTAAAGATTGATCCACATCAATCGTACTTAATGCATGGTTTCAAGATTTAATTAGAGACTACTTTGGAGAAGTAAATGTAATGCAAAGATGGAATGATCTGTTGGATTTGACCTAACCTAAGATCTACAATCTTGTTTAAGTGGCAAAAGATTTATCTGACCTAAACATAGAGGTATATGATAACTTCAAGGGGTTATTAATTTAGTGTGCAAGAGGTGTGCTGCTGAATGTGAAGTGTGGATGTGTATGCAAAAGGGTTGCATAGTTGATTTACTGTTTGGCATGATCTAGCAGAGAAGGCTGAATACAGAAGCATAGAGTTGCATGTGTGATTGCTTGACGGATTTCCAAGCAAATCAGAAGGTGGAAATGACATTGTGGGCTATCCAGTAAGTTAACATCAGAGCTGTAATTGGATCTAAATTTGCAAAGTAAGTTGTATGTATCAGATCACAACTGCTGATTACTTTCTAACCATTGTATCAGTTAAAATCCTTTAACAAGGTTGACCTGACAGTCATTTTTATAAATCCTCTAACAAGGTGACATTCAAGTAGAATGTTCTAAGTCCTCTAACAAGGCCACTCTTGACAGGGTGATTAAATCCTATAACTAGGTCACACCTAGTAGTGTGTTATTGTAACCTTTAACAGGGTTGGCTCCTCACAGAGCTCGCTTCAGAAGAGTGAAAACTTGGTAGCATGTTACTGGTGTTTTTTCCCATATTGGGTTTCCACATTAAATACTTGTGTCAACTTGTATGAATGCTTATGGTTTTTTTTATTGTTATGTTTCTACAAGCTAATTTCATTAGACAGTAAACTGCATGATTAAAGTTGTTGACTTATGCTACTGCTGCCGAGTAGATCTGAAACACAAAAAGTTTTTTTTGCTACATCTAGACCTGAGGATAACTAATTCACCCCTCCCCTCTCAGTTATTCTAAATTCATTCTAAAAATTGGTATCAGAGCTTTGGTCTCCTGAAAATAGTTTGAAGGTACTTGGAGCAAAAAGATC